>MCJB01052633.1:0-22722 GCA_002018475.1 Nicotiana obtusifolia | reverse complement strand
TCCAACTTCATTTCTTTGCGTTTGTGCTTAAGATAGTTTTTGAAATCTCTCCATGAAGGAGGCAATTTTTCAATCATTGCAACCACTTGAAATGCTTCATTCACGACCATACCTTCAGCAATAAGGTCGTGAAAAATAAGTTGAAGCTCCTGGACTTGGGTTCCAACGGTTTTGCTGTCTATCATTTTATAGTCTAGAAACTTGGCAACCACAAATTTCTTCAAGCATGCATCTTCAGTCTTGTACTTTTTCTCAAGTGCATCTCATAATTCTTTCGAAGTCTTCATAGCACTATAGACATTGTACAAGTCATCCTCCAAAGCACTTAAGATATAGCCTTTGCAAAGAAAATCTGCCTGTTTCCATGCCTCAACAATCATAAATTTCTCGTTGTCCGGCATATCCGCAGCAGGCACTGGAGGTTCTTCACTGGTGAATTTCTGCATACCAAGTGTGGTAAGGCAGAAGAACACCCTTTGTTGCCATCCTTTGAAGTTGGCTCCAGAAAATTTCCCCGGTTTCTCAGCCGGTGGAACAGAAGTTCGGCTTGTTGCCGCAACAGTCGCAGAAGGATTTCCATTAACAGTTGCCATTTCTTAATTCTCACTGTCAACAACAAAAGAATTCAATTAATGGAAAAACAGAACAGTAAAAGTACTGTAAAACGATAAACAATATATTTATAAAACCAAAGTTTTTATATACTGTTTTACAGAAAACGATGAAGGTTTTATATTCTTCAAATCATTTCTGAATTTTAATATTCCGATGAAGTTTTAATATCTTCAAATCAGAATTAAAAAAAAATCAGTAGGAGTAGAAAACCACACAGGTTTAAATCTCCAAAAGCAGAATACAGATTAAACCAATAATTTCCTTAAGATTGTTATTAATATTAATCAGTATACGTTTAATCTGTTAAACACTTAGTAAAACAGTATAAGAACAGAAACTGTAAAACAGTAGAAGAAATTGTAGAAGAACAGAAATCGAGCCCACTTAGTTCAAAGTGTTTCCTTAAGAAAATTATTCCCCTCACAGTACTCGAGGTTATTGGAATATCCCCTCCCAGGATAGAACAATTAACTTACCAGAAAAGTAGTACTCCAATTCTGATAACAGCGAACCACTTGACGGAAGTATAAAAATTTTTTCGTATGAATTCTGGAAAAACATCAAGTATTTATAGCCATTAAAGTACAATAATTAATTAAATAAATAATTAAGGAAAATTTTGTCCAAAAAGATAATCAATCAATCGATCTTTGACGAAGCCGAAGCCGAAGCCGAGCTGAGCCGAGCGAGCGACGACGACGACGGCGCGAGGGGTCCTTGCCTCTTCAACCCTTTTAGCAACTAGAGAAGGTGTAATTTAATATATACACCTCTATTTTTCTTTCTTTTTCCTATGTGGGACAAACGCTTTAATCAAAGCAAAAAGGGACCTTTTATATTCCCTTCACTTTTTATCCCGTCATTTCCCATTCACCTTTATTGATACCCAACAATCTCACCATACAGAGTAACTAAATTATACATAATTTTAGGAGAATAAGCAGTGGCGGAACCGGGATTTTTATTAAGAAGAATCAAAACATAAAAAAATAAATTCATCAAGAAGTTAAGAATGTCATTATATAATGTATATACATATTTTGAAAAAATATTACCTAGCTATATATTGTAATTTTCCGGCGAAACAGTGTCGATTGACACCCATACGGCTCCGCCACTGGGAATAAGAATGCCTAATTGAACAGCAGTAACCAAGAAGCATGTGGGATCCAGTCATCCAGATTAGCCATTACTATATTTTTATCGTGATCTCTTCTCGAAACCACTAAATATAGTTAATCCTATTTAAGTTGGAGTTGTAAGCTATGTGTGTGATCACGTAATTTTTACCCTACGAAAATATTTTTATAAAATTTTAAAAAATAAAACATAGTTTTTTCTTATTGATTTTTAATTTTCATAGAATTTTAGAAATTTCGTTGTTTGCATTTAGTTACATTTTTTGCGCATATTTAGTATTTCAATATCATAGAAAATACCATTAAAATGTCCAATTCTTCATTGCATAGCACTTTGAATTTTACTTGCATTTTTAGGATTTAATCACATACAAATTGCTTAATTGATAAACAAAAATCACCAAAAATATATATTAGCTTTAATCAATTAGTTTAATTAATTAGTTTAAGTGCTAATTAGATCTTTGTTGCAAAATAAATGCAATTGGAAACAATGTGGCCATGTCTGCAAAAAACTAAAGGAAGAAATAAGAGGCTAGTTTTGCTAAACTAGGCTGAGGGTTATTCATTTAAAAAGGCCCAAATTACTGAAATGGTTCAAGCCCAAAGATCCCTTCGTGACCGGTCCAGCCCATTCCCTATACCCGGTCCATCCCGTTAGTGGCCAAAAGGACACCGTTTTGGACAAGCTCAATCTCAGCCATTGATCGCCCCTCGATCCAACAGCCTAGAACTCGTCAATCTCAGCCATTGATCGCCCCTCGATCCAACAGCCTGAAACTCGTCTCTCACTCCCCTATAAAACTGTCCTAAACCCGGTCCCCCCCTCCCCCCCGATCAAACCCTAGAGATGACCTTGTCTCTCTCTCTCTCGCCCTTGATCTCACAGGCCGCCGCCGAGAATCGCCTCATGGCGGCGGCCCACCTCCAATCCACCCCAAATCACTCTCCCATAGCCTCCTTCGTCCCCTTATCCCTAATCCCTCAACCATTCTCTCCAAAAACTCATATAACTTCACGGATTTTAAATCTAAGAAGTTGAAAACCCTAAAATCTAACATTGTCGATTCTCGAGTTTCAGAGCGTGATTTCAACTCGGAACTCACATTAATCGATTGTTCTCAACGAGAAAAATCGATTAACTTTACTTTCGGTTCGTTTCGAGAGAGTACTCGGACCCATCGGTCGACGAACTACTAAAAGCTGACTTCATTTCGATTAGGTAATATTTGTTCGTTTTCTTTTCTTTCTGTCTTCTTTTCCTTCTTCTCTTGTTCTGTTTTTGTTTTTTTAGCATAAGAGGTTTTAACAAATAACCAGTTTTGTTTGCATGTTAGGATTACTTAGGTATTTGCATTTTTAGTGTCGAGAGTAAGTGTTTTCATGTTCGAAATTGCCCTGCACTTTCTATTTTCGAGAGCGAATCGAGACCTGCCTCGGACGATAGGCAGGCCCGGTAGTCTCGAGGCCAAAAGTGCACACATAGGCAGGCCCGGTAGTCTCGAGGCCAAAAGTGCACACTTAGGCAGGCGCAGTAGTCTCGAGGCTAAAAGTGCACACTTACGCAGGCCTGGTAGACTCGAGACCTAAGGTGCACACTTACGCAGGCCCGGTAGTCTCGAGGCTAAAAGTGCACACTTACGCAGCCTGGTAGTCTCGAGGCCAAAAGTGCACACTTAAGCAGGTGCGGTAGTCTCGAGGCCAAAAGTGCACACTTAGGCGGGTCGGGGTTAAATTCAAAAGATAATTAAACTTTAGGGGGAACTTAAGAGTAAAACTAAAAAAAGAGGGCTCGAAAAGAAATTTGTAACTTCCAACAGGGCAGCTGGCATGTTAGTTACAAAATATTCCTTCTGTTAGACCCGGATTTAGCGCTGAAATATTCTCCTTTCCCCCACTCTCTCGAATCTAGCCTTCAGTATATAGGAACTTATAGAGCAGAAACAGATAGACATACTGACCCCTAAAAGAAATTATTGGTGAAAGATAAAACTTAGCAAAAAAGGTGAAATAAAAGAGAGTGGAAATTCTGGAAAATTCTGCTTCAGTCTCTTGGATTAGGAGTAGC
The DNA here is from genome assembly GCA_002018475.1 of Nicotiana obtusifolia. Classification (NCBI taxonomy): domain Eukaryota; kingdom Viridiplantae; phylum Streptophyta; class Magnoliopsida; order Solanales; family Solanaceae; genus Nicotiana; species Nicotiana obtusifolia. The sequence goes on along the minus strand of MCJB01052633.1, from coordinate 18,900 downwards.
ATTCTATGCTGTGGAACTGACTGATTTTGCTATTAAAATCTGTCGCTGCCTTTGCTGCTGGATCTTTTCGTCCAATTCTGACTCCTGTTTTATCAAATTCTTTTGTTCGATTTCTGCTTCTAGGTATGTAACAGATGCATTTGTAATTCTTCTTCAGAACATGTGAATGATGAATGAACTGCTAACTTCATGACCTACCTACATTTATGTATTATAATATCTTCTAATTTCTATTGCAATGTTCTATGAAACTGTCTGCTAAGTTGAAATATAAGTTGTAATTGCCTGCTGCTTCTTGTTTATATGGTGTTGTTAAGACAATTGTTGCTCAAGTTAAAACTATCACTTGTAATTGCTCGCTGCCGTAAAGAACCTATCTGCTGATTTACCACTTGGTCAGTCCAATTTGGTTATTTTGAGTGAAGGTTCCTTATCATTTAATCTGGAATTTAACTTAGTAGTTGTCCAGCTAAGTCATCATGTTTTGAGAGATGTTGTCTAAACTAAAGTCACTCAATCCTCAGGTTTGAGCACTGGTTGATCAAACTTGAAGATAGAAAGAGTCCATGCAGGGCAGTAATATGTTGGTTGACAGTTTCAAGCAGTGAAAAGAAATCTGGAATGTTAAATGAAGGTGTATTCACATAGTTGTCTTAGTCCTAAAGCTGTATTTGCTAGGAATAGTCATTGAAATGTATTAAGCCTGATTCCAGTCTGTTTGAATTCTTTGTCCATTATCGTAGTTGAGTGAACAACATATACTTGGAAAGATGTATTTGATAGGAATAGTCACTATAATGTACTAAATTTACATTCCAGTAGTCTTGAATTCTTTATTTATCGTTGTATTTAAGCATATAGTGTCATGAATGTCATTAGTTTGCTTGAACTTGTAATGTCTACTGGTTCTGCCTGATTTCGAGTTAAACTGGGCCTAAAGGCAAAGCTGGCCCAATTAGTTTACCACAATGTGGCATGCAGAAGTGTGGGAGATTTGGGCTCTGATCAAGAGCCCATTAACACCTCAGATGGCCCATAAAGAGATTGAATATGGGCTGTCGATTTCAATTTGTCGAAACGGGCTGGCAAAAACATTGTGGGGTTCACATTTAGCCCATGCCAGTTCCGACCCAATCTGCCTCACGAACTGGACTGGCCCATGCGTTAAAGGCCTCGCGATCAGCCCAAGCATGTTTATACAAAGTCTGCCCGGAATGTAACTAAAGACGCAAGCTATGTTTTGTAATTATAATTTTTCTAGTGTAATTACCAAATGAATTTGCCAAGAATTCCAAAATTGATCCTGCAAGTTTTCACAATTTACGGAACGAATTACCGAGTAGCTAGGAAAATATAACTCTCAAATATCGTAGTTTGCTTTAGGCGCGTTTAAATAAATCATCATGACTATGGGTACGACTCCCTTGCCATAATAATGATACATAAATCCCAATTCAAGTGTGCGTTTTACGTGACCTGACCACAACTTCAAATGATAATAAAAATAAATAATTTTTAAATCGCAGGTGCATCTCACGTGGCGCGATTCGTAATGTGTACAAAAACAATAAGTGCGCGATGTCGCGACTTATTCAGATTAACTCCATAAATCCTAAAAAAGCGATTAAAATTCTGTTAAAAGCGGTTAAAAGGTTTAGGAATGCACAATAGGTTTAAAATATTTATCAAATCAGATAATTAGGCTAAGCATTAATTGTTAAGTGATCGTACTAAAATCACGAAATCCGGGAGTGCCTAACACCTTCTTCCAGGTTAACAAAATTTCTTACCCAGTCTTTTGTATTCGTGGACCATAAATAGAGTCAACTTTCCTCGATTTGGATTTTAAAATAAACCGGTGATTTGAAATACCATAATGAATTATTCCAAGTGGCAACTCTAAATAAATAAATAATCTCATTTCAAGAATGTCACTTTAATTGGAAAAACTCTCTATCCCTTGGGAAAATGAAGGTGTGACAGCTCTGGCGACTCTGCTAGGGAATCGAACCCAGAATCTCTGGTTTAGGGTTCAGAATTTGAGCTTAGAATAACTGTTATGCTTGGCTTTCTTGTGATTGTCTGATATTATATGTTTGGGCCTAATGTGATAATTGTTGCTCATTTACTGCTCCGATAATATGTGAACTGTATATATAAACTGTTACCCCACTTCTAAATCTTCTGGGAAGCGCATGCTGGTGTGGCTTCTTTTCTGTTAGAGTTTCATATCCCTAATTTAGAACGAGGATCGGATCAGATACAAAGCCGGATGGCCTTTTGGTTCCCGGTACGTTGGCCCCTCCCCCCCTCCCCCGCTCGAGTTGTCCGCTTAGGTAAGCTAGGTCTACAACAACACACCCCTGGATTCAAATCTAGAATGACATAGCCTAATGCCGGATCCCTAGGAGGTACGGTAGTTTTCATTACGTGCATTTGACTTTGGAGACTCAACACAGGGGTTCGGTCCGTCTAGGACAGATGTACCCAAATTAAAAGACCATACTGATGCATTTTACGTGCTACTTGCGCATTTGTTTGTTTCGGCTTGTATGTTGACCGAATTCTAGAATAGGGAAAGAAAATCAAGAAAACCCGAGAGTGAGGTAGGAAAGAGAAAATCCACCCGGTTCTGAAAATCCTGTTAATCGAAATATCCTGAAACTCTGTCGAAATTTTGAAAAAAAAAAGAAGAAAGAAAAAGTCATTTTAGAATAAGTCACACTTTCCTGTTGTATCAAAATTGACCGAACTACGCGGGTTTGATTCTCACTGCATGTGAGATATGTAGGCAAACCTCATCGGCTCCGGCCCCAATTTTTAAAAATTCAAAAAATATTTTCCTTTAATTACTTCTTTAGAAGTCTTTCCTTAAAAAATTCAAAAAAAAAAAAGATTTAACCCAAAAATATTTTCCTTTTTTTTTAAAGTATTTCATTCAAAGGAAAGTCCAAAATACGGGTTTCTTTTATTTTTGAAGTATTTCCCCCAAAAATTCAATAAAAAAAAGTCAGAAACAAAAATCCAAAAATATTCTTTTTCTTCTTTGGAAGTCTTTCTTTCGTAAGTGTCATAAAAATTTGAAAAATTAAAGTCCAAAAATATTTTCACTTTTCTTTAGAATTACTTTCGTAAATTAAAAAAAATCAGAAATCCGAAATATTTTCTTAAAAGTCCCTCTTTCGAGAATTTAGAGGCAACATTCAAAATACAAAAATATTTTCTTTCTTCTTTAGAAAAATAGAAAATGAATGAAAATTCAAATAAAAATATTTTCTTTTTACTTTTGAAATTCCCAAAGTTTAAAACAAAAGAAAAAGAATTTTTAGGAGTCTTTTTTTTGCAAATAATAATAATAATAATAATAATAATAATTCAAAATCCAAAATCCAAATTATTTTCCCATGATTAGGAGTCATTTATTTTCTGAACTACGTAATGATCTGATTCATGCGGCGTCATGATACGTAGGCATTCCCCATTTGATTCAATCATTGCCATTAAGCAAATTGACTGAAAAATAAATCCAAAAAAAAAAGAAAGAGAGAAAATTGAGTGAAAAAGAAAGAAAAGAGTGACAAAAATAACAGAGAAAAACAAAGAGCGATAAACAACAAATAGAGAAAGAAAAAGAAATCAAGATATAAAGAAAAAAGGTACAGAGTGAAAAAGGGTTAGCCGGGATGAAACACACAACCGTTCAAACACATAGTAGAAATGATTAACTGTTTAGGTGCATTGCATCCCAACATGTGATTTCCTATCTGTTAACTGTCTCAAAATTAACAAGGTTGTTGTGTATGCAATTGAGCCAGGTTCTATTCAGATGGTTGGTTTTGTTGGTAATTTGACTTCCCACCCATATTTCGCAAGATCTGAAGGCAAGGTTCATATGGTCTCTGAAAGTCATCTACCAATTGTTAACCCCGAGGATGGCCCAACACCAGTTATTTCACTGCCAGAATCAACAATTGTTGAAGAGAACATAATTCTGCGTCTCTGCATGCTAGAGATGTGGGACGCATGGTCTAATGGGAGGGAACTACCAAGTGCAATCCCTGGGTTTCCTGAATTGATCCCGAGATCAGGTGGGGCTGCCAATGTCTCTATGTCCAACCCGTTTATCCCATGTGGGTACCCTTCAATGCCGTTTAATGGTCCCCGAATGCCTTCTGTTGTTCACCCCCAGGCGCCGGCTTCAAAGGCACCACCAACAATGTTCTCTGCAGCACCAATCTTCACCATGGCATAACCAACTGTGCCCAGGTCATGCTTTGAACCCCCAACATTCACCTTCCAAGGTCTGCCATTTCAACCTGATATGACTCATGGCACTCCGGACTCGTACGCTCAACAACCACAGTATGAGTTTCAGGTTGAGCAAGAAAAGGTTGTCAAGAATCCCAAGCAAGAGGAAATGGCTCGGAAGATGAAGAGCTTAGAACAAAGCTTGAAAAACATGCAAGGCTTAAGCGGCCAAAAGAGTGTCTCATACTCCGACCTGTGTATGTTTCCCCAGGTCCATTGGCCAGCTTGCTTCAAGATGCCAAAATTTGAAAAGTACGACGGACACGGAGACCCGATCGCTCACCTGAAACGCTACTGTAACCAACTGAGGGGCGATGGTGGAAAAGAGGAGCTGTTAATGGCATATTTTGGAGAAAGTCTCACCAGAATTGCTTCTGAATGGTACATGGATCAAGAAATTGCCCATTGGCCTGTGTGGGCTGATCTGGCCCGAGATTTTGTCCGCCAGTTCCAGTATAATGTGGACATTGCTCCCGACAGAAACTCTTTGTCCAATTTGAAAAAAAAAATCGCGGAAAATTTCCATGAACATACTGTCAAATGGCGCGAGCAAGCCGTCAAGGTAAAGCCTCAAATAGACGAAGCTGAAATGGTTATGGTCTTCCTACAGGCCCAATAAGCAGACTACTTTTAGAACATGATGTCTGCTATGGGTAGATCGTTCGCTAGAGGCTATCAAATCGGGGAGATGGTCGAAAATGGTTTGAAAACGGGCTGAATCTTGATCCAGGCTACCCTTAAGGCCACATCACAGGCCGTTCAAAATGGTTCAGGGGGTTCGGTAAACAGAAACTGGAGAGAAGAGGGAGTCATGATGGCTTCGAGCACGAGGGGGGCCAGCAGGTCATTCAACCAATCATATATGCTTCCTAAGGTCCCATAACACTGTTATCCCTATCAAGATGTTGCTTATGTCGTGGCACCGCCTCCCTATGCGGTGATGAATGCGCAAACTTACACGCGGTCACAACATTATACACAAAATCGAGCTCCACCTTCTAGAAATGCCCATCCCTACCAAGCTCCGTATAATCCCTAACCAAATGTTCCCCATTACAATCCTCGCCCAAAAGAGCCCCTCAGAAGGAATCAATTTACCTCTATTGGTGAATCATATCCAAGTTTGTTTTAAAAGCTAATCAAGCTAGGTCTGTTGCAGCCAGTGACCCTGAACTGGCCAAACCCCGAGTCCCCCTTGCACCGAGCTAATGCTAGATGTGAATACCACTCTGGAGCAGTGGGAAATGATACTAAAGATTGTTGGACTCTCAAAAGAGCAGTGGAGGACCTCATTGAGGCCAAGTTAATAGTTCTCAGGGATGAAGAGGCCCCTAATATGACGAACAATCCTCAGCCTACTTACACCAATGGGCCAATAGTTGGAATGATCTGCGATGATGGGGAATTTAATTCAGTACTGAAGGCCATCACAACCATTGCCGAGACAGAAGAAAAGCCAAAAAACGGTCACTAAACCTGAAAAATTCTCTGTCAGACGGGAGTCTCGGTAGCCGGTCTTGCTATCTTTTCTGCGTCCGGATTATTTCAGGGTGTAATCCGAATGTTTCACTTTGTTGTCTTACTTTCTGATGTAAACACTTCTATCATTAAAAAAAAATCAAATTAATTAATATTTCATTGTCTAGGAATGTCTCTTTTCTTAATCTTGTCACTTTTCTTATTCTCTTTTCAGTTTTGTTAATGCAAATTTAAGGACATGACATGTTTGCGGACTTCATGCCCAGATCGTAGAACGCTGTCAAACCCCAAAATAATGAATCAAGAAACAGAATGTTTTGAAAGACAAGGCCTGTAAGAAAATACATAAAAAATTGGAACGAAGGTGATATTCCCTCTCTTCGGATCATTGTTGACGCCGAGATTGAGGATAAAGATTGGATCTAGAACTGATTGGAATAATTGAAACTGATTGATGAAAATCGATTGGCCGCAGTTTGCCACCAGTTGTACCAACAAAGAATGGCCCGTGTCTATAACAAAAAAGTGAGGCCCAGAAAATTTGAAATAGGATAACTCATTCTGAGATGTATCCTCCTACCTCATGAAGAAGCTAAAGGAAAATGGGCTCCAAATTAGAAAGGTCCACACATGACCCTCTATGTAGCATTAATGTTCTCTGATTAGGATGATGAAGGCTTTCATTCTCTCTATCCAAACATCATTAACCCTTTTGAGCCAGTTACCTTTTTTTTTTATTACCCTCTTTGGAACCTGAAGGAGTTATTGGGAAAAAAAACAAGAAAGAGAAAAAAAAAGGAAAAAGAAAAAAAAGAAAAAAAAGAAGAAAATAAGAAAAGAAAAACAAAGAGGAAAAAGAAAAAAAAGAAAAGAAAAAAAAGAGAAAGAAAAAGCAAAAGAATACCAAAAACAAAGTTATTTGAACTATGTTTGACTTGATTCCAAAAGGATACGTAGGCAGCCTCTCTCCAGGATTCAGTCACACCAAAATAAAAATTCACATACACCCAAAAATTGAAACTAGGATAGATATTATAATGGTTCAGCGACAGCTTCGCTTAAAAAGTTCCAAAGTTGTAATTCAATCCAAATCTTTTTACCTAAATCCTTTTTAAGTCCTTTCGATCAATCAACGAGAATGTTCAAAGAGTTGGGGGATACAGTCACTTGGATCTGATACAACCAAAATGAGAAAAATAAAATGATAGAGTCTTATTGGTGAAAACCCTCATGGGCACCATAAGGCGATGATAAGTAGGGAAAATGAAAATGAGAGAGTCTTATTAGTGAAAACCCGCAAAGGACACTATAAGGCGACGATGAGAAGAGAAATGAGAGAGGTCAGTTGGTGAAAACCCGCAAAGGGCACTACTGATTGAAAAGAGGATCTTCACAGCCATTGGCATCCACGCAGTCCTAGGCAAGGTTTCTCGATTTCGGGGCAAGAGTTTTGGTGAATTGCTGAGAGTCGGACGATTTTCATAGATCAGGCATCCAGTTCAAAAGACATGTCATGTTCATTGAAGTCCGCATGCACTCCAGATAAGTCTCTCTTTCCTTTCCCCAGAAGGGATGCCTCTTGTCTAAACTCATTGTCTATTCCATTATTTGTTTTTCTTTAAATCCCTTTCGGCCTAATTCTATTCCAAAACTAAGGCAAAGAAGGGATGGCAAGACTGAGTTACAGGGTTCTCGTTCGATACAAGCTAACGTGTAAAAGAGGCATCCAACTTTGGCAGTTGCACAAGCTAATCCCAACCGGCCATGGTGGTTGATGCTTTGAAATCAAGACTTCTAAAAGAAAGAAGTCAAGTGGAAGTTCCTATAAGGGCGAAAGTGAAGTTGAAAGGTTGAGTCCCGCGAGACTAACCTATCTTGGTAAGGTTGAAAAGCTCAAAATTCCCAAGTGCTCTAAAGTTAAAACTAGAAGAAAGAAATCAAATGCCCATAAAGGCGAGATAAGACTGAAAAAGGGTAAGTCCCACATGACCGACCATCATGGTAAATTTTGGAAATGCAAAGGTTCTCCGGGGCCAAAATGCAATTGATATCCAGGAAACAACTAATTGTAATTTGAAGTTGTCATCAATAATCCGGCCAATATCAAGTGATTGAAACGCGCAAGACCGCAAAACCAACCACCGTTTTAAATTGACAAATTGTTCTTTGTTTGAAAAACAGAAACAGGTGCAATCCAAAGCCAACCTCGTGAGAAGTAGGTGAAACCAAAAGGAAACTGTGTGCGAACTAGAAGCAGCTCCGCAATAGCAACAACTCCAAAGGGAAGTCTTCTCCAAATCCTTTCCCGTATTTTATATATATTAAAAAAATGAATGAAATGATGAAAATAAAAGAAAGAAAAGAAAGAAAATTCAAAATCATGGTAGTATAAAGTCTCCAATCCCTAGCTTCATTCTCCAACATAGGGTCTTCAATCCGTAGTTGATGATATTTCAGAAATATAGTCTCCACTCCCTAGTATTTTTTTTCCAACATAGGGTTTTCATTCCCTAGCTTATTTTATTTCAGACATAGGATATCTACTCCCTAGTCTCTTTTCCCAACATAGGGTCTCCACTCCCTAGTTTATTTTATTTTAGACATAGGGTCTCCACTCCCTAGTCTCTTGTCCAACATAAGATCTCCACTCCCTAGTTGATTTTATTTTAGACATAGGGTCTCCACTCCCTAGTCTCTTGTCCAACATAGGGTCTCCACTCCCTAATTGATTTATTTTAGACATAGGGTCTCCACTCCCTGGTCTCTTTTTCCAACATAGGGTCTCCATTTCCTAGTTGATTTTATCTTAGACATAGGGTCTCCACTCCCTAGTCTCTTTTCCAACATAGGGTCTCCACTCCCTAGTTGATGATATTTCGGACATTCCACTCCCTAGTCTCTTTTCCAACATAGGGTGTCCACTCTCTAGTTGATGATGTTTCAGACAAAGGGTATCCACTCCCTAGTCTCTTTTCCAACATAGGGTCTCCACTCCCTAGTTGATGATATTTTGGACATAGGGTCTCCACTCCCTAGTCTCTTTTTCCAACATTAGGTCTCCATTTCCTAGTTGATTTTATCTTAGACATAGAGTCTCCACTCCCTAGTCTCTTTTCCAACATAGGGTCTCCACTCCCTAGTTGATGATATTTCGGACATTCCACTCCCTAGTCTCTTTTCCAACATAGGGTCTCCACTCTCTAGTTGATGATGTTTCAGACAAAGGGTATCCACTCCCTAGTCCCTTTTCCAACATAGGTTCTCCACTCCCTAGTTGATGATATTTCAGACATAGGGTCTCCACTCCCTAGTCTCTTTTCCAACATAGGGTCTCCACTTCCTAGTTGATTTTATTTTAGACACAGGGTCTCTACTCCCTAGTTTCTTTTCCAACATAGGGTCTCCACTCCATAGTTGATTTATTTGAGACATAGAGTCTCCACTCCTTAGTCTCATTTTCTAACATATGGTCTCCACTCCCTAGTGGATTTTATCTTAGACATAGGGTCTCCACTCCCTAGTCTCTTTTCCAACATAGGATCTCCACTCCGTAGTTGAAAGACGTAGAATGTTCAAGACATGACTAAAGTCACGAGCATTGCAATTCTCGCTTTGATCAAAAGAAGCTGTAGAAGAATGAACCAGCACCTGCAGGTAGCGAGCATCAAGGTTCATATCAAGGCCTGCATGAAGGACCAATCAAGACTCAAGATCAAGTTTTGAAAGACGTATAGATAGGAATCTTGTAACTCATAGCTGATAGGCTTGTTTAGCTTCCTTTTCAGTTTGATTTTGGTGTAATAAGGAGTTTAGTAGGCGACAACGGCAGCAACAGTAACAACATCAGTGAAACCACAGCTTTCGGTAGTCCCAGCTACCAAAATTTTCAGAACTACACTAACCTGATTCCTCTATAGCCAAGGATATGTAGACAACCTATGAAGCAAGGTTCGATCAAATTTTTCCAAATGCTTTCCACGGAGTATCAAACGGGCAAAAACTGCTCGTAATTGCTCACTTTATCTTTGCTCGAGAACATGCAAAACTCTGTATGTTCTCGAGCAAAAAGGGGCAGCTGTGAGCACGTAATTTTTGGCCTACGAAAATATTCCTACAAAATCTAAAAAAATAAAAATAGTTTTTTCTTATTGATTTTTGATTTCATAAAATTTTAGAAATTTTGTTGTCTGCATTTAGTTACATTTTTTGTGCATATTTAGTAATTCAATATCATAGAAAATACCATAAAAATGTCCAATTCTTCATTCTTAGCACTTTGAATTTTACTTGCATTTTTAGGATTTAATCACATACAAATTGCTTAATTGATAAATGAAAATCACCAAAAATATACATTAGCTTTAGTCAATTAGTTTAATTAATTATTTTAAGTGCTAATTAGATCTTTGTTGCAAAATAAATGCAATTGGAAGCAATGTGGCCATGTCTGCAAAAAACTAAAGGAAGAAATAAGAGGCTAGTTTTGCTAAACTGGGCTGAGGGTTATTCATTTAAAAAGGGCCAAATTGCTGAAATGGTTCAAGCCCAAAGATCCCTTCGCGACCGGTCCAGCCCATTCCATATACCCAGTTTGCCCCGTACGTGACCAAAACGATACCGTTTTGGTCACGCTCAATCTCAGCCATTGATCGCCCCTCGATCTAACGACCTGGAACTCCTCTCTCACTCCCCTATAAAACTATCCTAAACCCGGTCTCGCCCCCCTGGATCAAAGGCCGCCGCTGAGAATCGCCTCATGGCGGGGGTCCACCTCCAATCCACCCCAAATCACTCTCCCAGAGCCTCCTTCGTCCCCTTATCCATAATCCTCAACATTCTCTCCAAAAACTCCTATAACTTCATGGATTTTAAATCTAAGAAGTTGAAAACCCCAAAATCTACCATTGTCGATTCTCGAGTTTCAGAGCGCGATTCGACTCGGAACTCACATTAATCGATTGTTCACAACGAGAGCAATCGATTAATGTTACTTTCGGTTCGTTTCGAGAGGGTACTCGTACCCATCGGTCGACGAACTACCAAAAGATTACTTCATTTCGATTAGGTAATATTTGTTCGTTTTCTTTTCTTTCTGTCTTCTTCTCCTTCTTCTCTTGTTCTGTTTTTGTGTTTTTTTAAGCATAATTGTTAACCAGTTTTGTTTGCATGTTAGGATTACTTAGGTATTTGCATTTTTAGTGTCGAGAGTCATTGTTTTCATGTTCAAAATTGTCCTGCACTTTCTATTTTCGAGGTCAAATCGAAACCTGCCTCGGACGATGGGCAGGCCTGGTAGTCTCGAGGCCAAAAGTGCACGCTTAGGCAGGCCCGGTAGTCTCGAGGCCAAAAGTGCGCACTTAGGCAGGTCCGGTAGTCTCGAGGCCAAAAGTACGCACTTAGGCAGGTCCGGTAGTCTCGAGGCCAAAAGTGCACACTCAGGCGGGTCGGGGTTATATTCAAAAGACAATTAAACTTTTGGAGGGCCTTAAGAGTAAAACTTTTAGGCAGCTAGCATGTTCGTTACAAAATATTCCTTCTTCCAGACCCGGAATTAGCGCTGAAATATTCCCCTTTCCCCCACTCTCTCGAATCCAGCCTTCAGTATATAGGCATACTCATATAGCAGAAACAGATGGACACACTGACCCCTAAAAGAAATTATCAGTGATAGGCAAAACTTAGCAAAAAAGGTGAAAAAAAAGAGAGTGCAAATTCTGGAAAATTCTGCTTCAGTCTTTGGGATTAGGAGTAGCATTCTATGCTGTGGAACTGATTGGTTTTGCTATTAAAATCTGTCGCTGCCTTTGCTGCTGGATCTTTTCATTCAATTCTGATTCCTGGTTTATCAAATTCTTCTGTTCGATTTTTGCTTCTAGGTATATAACAGATTCATCTGTAATTCATCTTCGGAAAATGTGAATGATGAATGAACTGCTAACTTCATGACCTACCTACATTTATGTGTTATAATATCTTCTAATTTCTATTGCAATGTTCTATGAAACTGTCTACTGAGTTGAAATATAAGTTGTAATTGCCCACTGCTTCTTGTTTATATGCTGCTATTAAGACAATTGTTGCTCAAGTTAAAACTATCACTTGTAATTGCTCGTTGCCGTAAAGAATCTATCTGCTGATTTACCACTTTGTCAGTCCAATTTGGTTATTTTGAGTGAAGGTTCATTATCATTTAATCTGGAATTTAACTTTGTAGCTGTCCAGCTAAGTCATCATTGTTTTGAGAGATGTTGTCTAAACTAAAGTCACTCAATCCTCAGGTTTGATCACTAGTTGATCAAACTTGAAGATCGAAAGAGTCCATGCAGAGAAGCAATATGTTGGTTGACAGTTACAAGCAGTGAAAAGAAATCTGGAATGTTAATGAAGGTGTATTCACATAGTTGTCTTAGTCCTAAAGCTGTATTTGCTAGGAATAGTCATTGAAATGTATTAAGCCTGATTCCAGTCTGTTTGAATTCTTTGTCCATTATCGTAGTTGAGTGAACAACATATACTTGGAAAGATGTATTTGATAGGAATAATCACTATAATGTACTAAATTTACATTCCAGTAGTCTTGAATTCTTTATTTATCGTTGTATTTAAGCATATAGTGTCATGAATGTCATTAGTTTGTTTGAACTTGTAATGTCTACTGGTTCTGCTTGATTTCGAGCTAAACTGAGCCTAAAGGCAAAGCTGGCCCAGTTAGTTTACCACAATGTGGCATGCAGAAGTGTGGGAGATTTGGGCTCCGATCAAGAGCCCATTAACACCTCAGATGGCCCATAAAGAGATTGAATATGGGTTGTCGATTTCAATTTGTCGAAATGGGCTGGCAAAAACGTTGTGGGCTTCACATTTAGCCCATGTCAGTTCCGACCCTGTCTGCCTCACGAACTGGACTGGCCCATGTGTTAAAGGCCTCGCCCAAGCATGTTTATACACAGTCTGCCCTGAACGTAACTAAAGACACAAGCCCGGTTTTGTAATTATAATCTTTCTATTGTAATTAGCAAATGAATTTGCCAAGAATTCCAAAATTGATCTTGTAATTTTCCGCAAGTTACGGAACGAATTATCGAGTAGCTGGGAAAATATAACTCTCAAATATCGTAGTTTGCTTTAGGCGCGTTTAAATAAATCATCATGACTATGAGTACAGCTCCCATGGCATAGTCAATGATACGTAATTCCCAATTCAAGTGCGTGTTTCACGTGACTTGACCTCAATTTTAAATGATAATAAAAATAAACACGTTGTAAATCGCGGGTGCATCTCACATGGCGCGATTCGCAATGTGTAGAAAACAATAAGTGCACGACATCGCGACTTATTCGGATAAACTCCATAAATCCTAAAAAAGCGATTAAAATTCTGTTAAAAGCGATTAAAAGGTTTAGGAATGCACAATAGGTTGAAAATATGTATTAAATCAGATAATTACGCCAAGCATTAATTATTAAGCGACCATGCTAAAACCACAAAATCCGGGAGTGCCTAACAGCTTCTCCTGGGTTAACATAATTCCTTACCCGGTCTTCTGTGTTCGCGGACCATAAATAGAGTCAACTTTCCTCGATTTGGGATTTTAAAATAAACCGGTGACTTGGAACACCATAATGAATTATTCCAAGTGGCGACTCTAAATAAATAAATAATCTCATTTTTAATAATATCACTTTAATTGAAAAAAATCCCTATCTCTCGAGAAAAAGGAGATGAAAAAGGAGGTGTGACAATGTGAATTCATAACTTGCCGTAAGTGGGAACTATATTTCTTTGTCTATTCTTCTGTTAGAATGAAACACAATCATAATTCCAAATCCCTGGCAGCAGTCTATTCAGTAACTATGTTTCTTTCTTCTGCAGGTTTCACCGAAGCACATCAGAAAGTAAGCTGCAACTCTAGTAGGTAACTTTACTGTATATTGCTTTAGTAGTTTGTCTTAGCCAAAAAATAAAGAGCGAAAACAATTCAAAAGCCTATATCATTGTATACTGAACAAGCACTTTCATGAAAATTAATTTACTTTGTCTATTATATACTTGATAGGCAAGTAGAGAGGCAAATAAGACCACTTCAACAGATTTCTGGAGACAAAGGACTATTGTAAATTAGTTTTAAAAACCAACTTTCCATTGGGGCAAGCAAGTGACAACATTTTAACCTTTCTTGATGATTGATTAAGGAACTTTGTTTGATAGATTACCCTTATTTGGCCGAGAAGATTTCATCTTCTACTGCCTTCGATTTCTTCTGAATAATCCTCTCAACCCCAGCAAGAGCAGTACAAGACCAACATAGTCAAAATCGTAAGCCAATCTGACAAAGTCCATCTTGAAATCATTCCACGGAGGATACCTTGGTTCCAACTCAATTAAGAAGCTCCTATGTAAAACTGCTTTTTCATGACTGAATGTGTCGAAAGAGAACTTCCCATGGTAACGTCCGAAACCACTCTGACCAACGCCTCCGAATGGTAATGTGTCAGCTAAAAACTGACATTGCAAAATTATGACAAGTAAATCAACATATCCTTTTCTGCTTTATATTTAGCTGAGAGAGTGAGGATATATTTGAAAGAGAAGAGATGGAGGGAGCTTCATACCTGAACTAGAGCATCATTGAAAGTCAGACTTCCAGAAGATGTTTCCTGCAAGATCTTCTCCTTCAACGAATCGTTCTTGGTAAATGCATATATTGCAAGAGGTTTTGGCCTCGAGTTTATGAACTGAATGCTTTCTTCAATATTATTCAGCTGTTAAAAGAACCACTTTCCTGTCAGACATTTTCTTGAGGAGATTTTCTGATAAAGTGAATCCAGAGTCAAGTACTTTTACTCCAATTGAAAGCAAAGATAACATTTTGTAAGAGAAAAACATCAATGATATTGTTTGAGAATCAGTTTGGCCTTACTGTGATGATTGGAAGCAATGGGCCAAATATTTCTTCAGTCATGATCTCAGCATCAAGGGGAGGATTCAACAAGATTGTTGGCTCAATAACCCTGAAAAATTCATCAAATAGAATGAGGAACGCAGTGTGTAAGCAATCTTATAAGAGGATACAGAGGATTACATATTTTCCTCATCTACTGAGCCTCCATAAACAACAGATGCTGCAACATTCGGATCTTTCAGAAGGTTGTGAACTCTTTTAAAGTGGTGCTTGTTAACAATTCTGGCGAGATTTTCCAAAGTTTTCAGGTTCTCACCATAAAATCTCTTGATGAACTTCTTCAATAGTTCGATCTGGAATACCAGAAACTACAACAATAAATAGGCGGCTACACTATCTGCCTCAAAAAGACAACAGAATAAATCATTTAATGAGCAAGCAAGGCGGAAAAGATCAATATAACAGCTCATGCTGCCATTAATACCAGAACTGAAGCAAATTGTGTTTCCACGAGCACATAATCGATTCCTATGCATGCTTGTCCGTTGCATGGTCCCCACTTGCCACCCGCTATCCTTTTGACGGCCACCTTAAAACCAACATTATACTTTGAGCAAAACATGAATAAGGCCTGAGTTAATTGGATACTCTACTCCCCTCAACTTACTTGCCTCTATAACGCGACCCATAACTTTGGTGCAATGACCTAGGACAAAAATTTCCTTTTATTTGCAACAAATAAAGTTGTTCCTTATGGGAGATGCCTTGACCCTTAAAGTTTATAGCTTAACTTTCTTTTTAGATGAAATATGAAGTAATCATTTTTGCATTAGAGGATATTTAACCATTGGAAACCTGTAAATCGGAGGAATTTGATAGAGTGTCAAGGATGGTCGGACATTTTCCACCCAGTTCTAGAGTTACAGGTGTTAAGTGCTTCGCAGCTGCTGACATTATGAGGCGCGCAACTTGTGGACTACCTGCAAAACAGGAGGCCAGAATTACATCATCAACACAAAGGGGCTGTTCATAACTAACAACTCTTTATTCTAGGTCACTCTTAATTATTCATAAATCATAATTGCTGAATGTCCTTCTGCAAAATGCTCCTTCCAAACATAAGAAAGATTACAGGGGAAAAAAAAAGGCTAAGCTATACATACCGGTAAAAAATATCTTATCCCATTTTAGCTGCAATAGCTGTTCTGATATGTCTTTTCCACCTTCGACAACTTTAATAGCTTCTGGATCCAAGTAAAGAGGTATTGTATTGGCTAGAAAAGAGGAGCATTTTGGTGCTAAGTCTGAAGGTTTGAGGACAACTGTGTTTCCAGCCGAAATTGCTCCAATCACCGGGTCTAAAGCTAGGGCTGCAGATGAAATAGCAAACTAATAAACACAAAGTGACAGTTGTGGACAACCAGCTAAGAGAACCTAGCAGATGTCAATCAAATAATGGAATAGCTAAGTTGCTCCGACATGGCAGTTTAGGGTGGGATCCGTACCGGATTTGGTCAAACAATTTTGGGTACTTTGACCACGATGGACAATATTCGAGACAAGATACAATTTGATTCCAGGAATCAGAACCAAAACTAGGATAAATTTGACAAAAATAGCATACCTTGTCTAGAAAATAAATCGTTTACTTATCTACAAGTTGAGAATAAAAAAGAAATCCGCACTTTACAAGCTATACGTAAGTATTCCACAAAATTTCTCGTAATCTAGAGATATTTTTATATTTTGAATTATTTTTAGCCGGATCCCCGCACCCGTATCGTATTAGGATCCGTATTCCCGAATCTTAGAATTTACATCTCGAAGGATCCGACCTCTAGATCTGCACCCATGTCGGACACCCGCACCCTCGTCTGAGCAACTTAGTGGAATAGTATAAAATCCATACTACTTTTGTTCCTGAATTAGTCATATTGATACCGAGTTCAAGGAATTAGTTTCATTG
Organism: Nicotiana obtusifolia; assembly: GCA_002018475.1. Lineage (NCBI taxonomy): Eukaryota > Viridiplantae > Streptophyta > Magnoliopsida > Solanales > Solanaceae > Nicotiana > Nicotiana obtusifolia. Next base: position 2,244 of record MCJB01052633.1, on the reverse strand, counting down.
TACAATGGCCAATATTTCTCCATAGCAAGCAAAGAAGAGATGAGACAGTTACAATAGTAGTCAAAAAGATTTTACTCACAGATGGGAAAATTCCAGGATGCAAATATGAGCACCACTCCCAGTGGCTCTGATACGACTGCCCCTCTTGCAGGAAAGAAAACTAATGGTATCCGGCCCTGCTAATATAGCATCATCAGTAACTGCTCAACACCTTAGTTTATAAATTATAGATAATACAAATAGTTGTCAAATGACTGAGAGACATGAATAAAAGAACCTTTTTAACTTTCACTTGCTGGTTAGATGACCAAGAAGCAAGTAAACATAAGAGATATTTACCACACTTTCACGCACAAAGAGTAATAGCATACTGCAGTAACCTCATTTTGATGTCTCAATAAGGTCATAGCATCACAAGGTTTACTTCATTGTTACTTCTGGATAGATTGGTTTTGAGCAATTCATTTGAAACTGCAGATTGTTTGTTATTGAAACACTTTTTTGGCGGATTTAATGCAACTCCTGTTGCTACTACTTAACAGACTAATTAGTAACAGAACAATTCAAGTCTAGATCTTTTTCCTTCGAAGTCATTTTCAAAAAAATCTGGGTCTGCTTGTCTCTGTAAACTGTTTCTAACATCAATAGTAATCTAAACAAGGACCGTTGTAGAATATGACAATACCTGTTTCTACATACTTATTCAAGACAGAAAGGAAGAGAAGTTGTTACAACCAACATCCACAACCTATTATTAAGGATATGACGTCGAAGATGTTTGCCAAAGATTGCTTTAACAGTTAAGGATAATTTTATTTATTTCACAGGGGGGAGAGGGCAGAATTACGAACCTTTTGAGGGGCCATCCACTTCTCAACACAGCGGAAAGCATTGGTAGCTGATTTTTTCACCACCCCAACCTGAAATGAGTGAAAAATCAAACTCTGGTCATATGATGAATCACTAATTAAATACACCAAATTTTATTGTCTAAAACTCTTTGATAATATGATTTTCAAGTGTATATGCCATTTCTCTGGCATGATAGGTTGATCACTATCGGAGTAGTGGTTAATTTTGGTCCTACTCCCGAGGTAGGATCAACTAGCTCAGCATGTGCAAATCAGAATTCAGAAGACACAACAAAGTCCCGAGATGCCTGACCAGCATGCCTACCACTTATCAGGCCCGTCCCACCCAATTATACCTGCCTGCTCCACATCTCCACTTCGGATTAAATCCAAGACAACCGTTACTGCTCTATGTTTCTCTTCGGATTCCAAGATTCGTGCAACCATCTCCCACAAATCAAGAGGCTACAAATGAGGAATCGTTTTCAACCCTAGCTAGCTATTGGAGGTCCTCTAATAAAGGGGATCATCAAAGTCTCGACCAACTACACTCTACTGAGCTCTACCGCTTCGTTACACTTCCACTCTTAGCTCAGCTCTTCCTACCACTTGAATCAATGCCCCCGGTATCTATATCATCTGTTGGGAAAAATCGGGTAATTTTCCCACTACGACAACACAACTAGTGAAATGAACTAGTTCAAAAAACAAATGAACTAGACAGAACACTAATACAAATACCCGACAAATAATATTGAATATTATACTACAACAGAAAAGAAATAAAGCGGAATAATAAAAGAGACAAAGAAAGAACACACCCGAAAATTTGTTAACGGAGTTCGGCCAATTTAGCCTAGTCTCCGAGCACCGCTCAAACAGCCCGCTTTTTATTAATGTGGGAGAAGAGAGTTTGTTGGGATACTAACATTGAAGGAGGAGGAGTTAATTTATAATCTCCAAATCCTCCTCCCAAAAGAAAACCCACCGATGTGGGATTTCAATTAGAGCCAAAAAGTCAACAATTCTCCACCTTGGCTCTAATTGAAGTCCCACCAAATACAAATCTTCTCAAACAAACATAACAAAAAAATAGTTTCGTGGTGCTTCAAATTTGCGCCTCCGGGCGCCAAACTTCAAATGTGCAAGACATTAACCAAGTCCAAACAGTGTTCGAACTTGGCCTTTGGAACCACCTTGGTGAGCATATCTGCAGGATTCTCCGTAGTGTGAATCTTCTGGAGAAGTATCTCCTCTTCTTCGAGAATCTCCCGCACAAAATGATAGCGAACGTCAATGTGCTTTGTCCGTGCATGAAAGACTTGATTCTTTGCTAAATGAATAGCACTCTGACTGTCAGAATATACCTCAAGTTGTTTCTGACCAACTCCCA
>MCJB01052632.1:29396-39679 GCA_002018475.1 Nicotiana obtusifolia | reverse complement strand
ATTTAATTTAATGCTTGTTTATGGTTGGGTGTTTATTATTTAGCCTTGTTCATGCTTTAAATGCTGGAATTAATGGTTGCAAACATTAGTTCATGCCTATTTGACTTGGTCTCTACTTGAGAAAGAGAGACTTAGTCTAGAAAAACTTGGCCAATAAGAAATTGGGTCAATCAAGAGATTGATAATCCCAATTAAAGAGTTCAACCTAGAGATAGTAATAACCCGACTTGAGCTTTTATCAACCGTTTTGTGCAATACGCATTTGGACTTGAGAAAGCGAAATTGGGCAAAATCACTCTCTGACCGAGAGGTATTGAGTGGGTAATTGAGTGCTGATAGCTATAATACACCTCGATCATTAAAACAAGCATTAAGGTTTATATCCCATTAGGCAAATACCTAGGTGATGGTCATAGCCCTAGGCTTTTTACAAAACTTGAAAAACAACAAAAATAATTTTCTTAGTTTTATTTCTCAACTTTCAATCTTAGATTTAAATTAGACATAGAAACAATTCCCAATTTGTGGAAGTATAAATTAAGATAGTCAAAATCACATATTACAATATATACTCCTAACTCCCATATATAGTTCCCTGTGGATATCGATGCAGACCCTTGTTGGGTATAATTATTGCAATCGACCATTTTCTAACCTTGATTTGAGGTGTGAAATTGGACGAGCTCACTCTACCTCAAGGATTTTAGAGTTAGGGGGAGAGCCGACCAGCATGCAGACTTTTGAAATCCTTGTATGGACTTAAACAGGCAGGCCAAAACACTATAGCCATTTTGGTGTATGTGGATGGAATGCTGCTCACTGGTTTTGATCTGATACTATTAAAATAGGTCAAGGCTAAACTACAGCAGGCTTTTAAAATGAAAGATCTAGGTGAACTGAAATACTTCCTTGGCTTTGAGTTTGTCAGGTCACAGCAAGGCATTCTAATGCGCCAAAGGAAGTACACTTTGGAACTGATCTCTGAACTTGGGCAGGAAGCTGCAAAACCAGCTGTCGCACCTATTGAAGCCAACATTAAGCTAACCACCAAGGATTATGATGAACATATTGATAGTTATAACACAACAGATGATGAATTCTTACCAGATCCTAGCAAGTATCACAGACTACTAGGAAAACTACTCTACCTAACTATCACAAGACCAGACATAGCTTTTAGTGTTCAGACACTAAGTCAGTTTATGAAAAAACCCAAAAGATCTCATATGGAAGTTGCACAAAGGGTAGTCAGATATGTGAAGAATCAGCCTGGATAAGGCATACCTTTATCTACTAAGAAGAAGAACATCATTGCAGCTTATTGTGATGCTGACTGGGCAGCTTGCCCTCTCACTAGAAAGTTAGTAACTGGCTTCTTCATTTTGTATGGTGACTCACTAGTGTCCTGAAAGTCTAAGAAATTGAGCACTATGTCTAGGAGTTCTGCAGAATCAGAATACGGAAGCATTGCATCAACTGTGGCAAAGTTAGTTTGGATACTTGGATTGTTTAAAGATATTGGAGTTTCAGTTAATCTTCCTGTGAACATTCACATTGATAGCAAGGCAGCAATTCAAATAGCTGCCAATCCAGTGTTCCATGAGCGTACCAAACACACTGAGATAGATTGTCATTTCATAAGGGAAAAGATACAGAATGGGCTGGTGAAGACAGAGTATGTGGTCACTAAGGAACAACTTGCAGACATCCTAACCAAAGGCTTAACCAAAGTACAACCTGAATATCTGATGTCCAAGCTAGGTGTTCTTAATATTTTCATACCACCTAGCTTGAGGGGGAGTGTTAAGGAAAGAGGAGTGACTTGAGCATGAGAGTAGTTTAGTCTATTTATACATATCCGGATTAGTTAGTCTGTTAGTGGTTAGTGATGTGAGTGGTTGGTTAGTTAGGTAGTTACATTAGTACTAAGCTACTTGTATATATATATATATATATATATCAATGTAAACACTGAAACAGAAAAGAATGATAATATACACTGTTTCATTCATTTCTTCTCTTCCTTTCGTCTTCTCTCTTTTCCCTCACAGCTAGGGTTTTCTACTGCATTCAATCTATGAACTTTAGCAGATAAAATGCTAAAAAGCAAAAGGCCCCTATCCCCAATATGGCTTGCGCACAGGAAGTAGGTCTAGATGTGTGTTTTTTGCGATACATCCATATGCATCGTTGAAAGTGTATTTGATAGGCTAGTCCCTTCCTATTTTCACGTTCTTCTATTGTGTTCTTAGAAATAATTCAACACATTTGTCGTCTTCCGCTGGATCTTTCTTTTTATTCCCCCCGTTCACTTTTAGTTGTCAAGTATGCTAAAAATAAATTTTTATTTTATTTGTCACTTTTCGCATATCAAGAAAAAATAATTTATTTTTTTTATTTTACCATTAGCAGTAATTACTCATTCTAGATAATTTTTCAAATCCAATAAGACTATACACCAATTAATATGATTATCATGGTAAATTATGTACTTTATTTCTTATTTCTTAAGGGGTGTGCAAAGTCAATTGTGGACAAGTAAAAATAAATAGAGGGAATAATAATTGTTCTTGCTATGTTTGACATGAAAGTTTGTCGCATTGACATAAACAGATTGCTCGAGTAGTACGCACTCTCCATTTCCAACTTTAAGGTTGGGGTTTCGAGTCAACAAGGGAGTAAAGAGACAAACTTCTTGATAGGGGTATGCATAGGACAAATTGTTCGGGTTTATCAATTACCAAATCAAACAAATTATTTCGGATTTTTAAATTTATAAATCAAATCAATTTTTGATTTTTTCGGTAAAATTTTCATAGCATAAAATATATAACTTGTGCTCTAATATTTCTTAGATCCTAGTAGGATAAAATTATATAAGATATTAGCAAGAAAATAATACAAAATAATGTGAGATGAGTCATGATATTATCCTAAAATACTCAACAAGTCGCATAAAATAAATATTACTAATTAATAAGCCATAATGAAAATAAACATAATTCAATAGTACTAAGTCATGCTAAAATAAGCACAACTAATAAGTACTAGGTATTAATTACATGACTAAATAATAATGAAATAAGTTATGCATTTTCACTGTCTAAATCAATGCAAAACTAAAAAAAAAAAAAAAAAATCCAATACTATTACCATTCCTAGTATTGAATTGATTTTGCTTTATGCTTTATTTGAGTTACTACTTTTAGGGGCTATAAAACATATTTGATCATTCAAATATTCTAAATCCAAGTTTAAAATGATACATTAAAAGAGAGAACTATGAAAAAGTTTAAAAGATATTTACAAATTACATTAGAATAATTATTTTTATATATAAAATATTTTTAAAACTTGTATCATGTAATGTCGTGTTGGTTTAAAACCAAGCTAAACCAATTATAGTCGAGTTTTTTTCTTCCTAACATCAAACCAAATCAAATCAAATCATAGTCGAATTTTTTTTTTCAATTTAACTTGAATTATCGATTTGGTGCAGTTTGTAAGTTTTCCTTTGTACACCCCTACTTCTTGCCCCTTGGAGGGATAAAAAGAAGAAGTTATCGCATTGCACTGTGTTTTGGGAGATATACTGCTAGTCCATGTATTTTTACTACTACTATATTTGCTCTATTGACCATGTAATAGTACTGGTTTTTTTTTTTAATAAGCGTTGAACATTTGTTCTTTACTAAGAAATTATCACCTCATTTATAGATGTTTACTATTGAACTCTTTTATGGATATAATATATTTCTATAAGATTTCATTTAAACAAACAAGTTATAAACAAAAGTAGAACAATATAATTTCTAAATGGAGAAATGCAGACTGAAAGGGCAAAAGGAGAGGTAACAGCATGGAAGGCTTTGGCCGGAAAAGTTACTTCTTTTAGATTCTAGTTTCACTATATTTCTCAATGGCAGAACAGATTGGACGTGTATGCCTAAACTTTATTTTGGTCTAATTACTCATTTGAACTTTGACAATTTAATAATCTCGACTTCTCTGGATGTTGATGTGACAAAAAGCGTGAATATATTCTCTTTTAGGTACACATGTGGAAAATTTTTTTGAAAAGTCAGCTTCCACGTGATGTGTTTTGCAACAATTAATTGCCACTTAATCAAATACACAATGATTTAATTGTTCCAACTGTATTTTTCTCCTCGTTTCTTCTTAATAGACATTGCATATATATATTATCCAACTGTGTTTGTTTTCTTCTTTAATACAATGGTTGTTTGTTTCATCTGTATATTTTTTCTCTTTTTTGACCAAATTTGTAAAGTTTAGCTGAAACTTCATTACTTTTGACAAATAACAGAAGATTTGGCCAATGTAATGGAGTTCAAACGGTATATTTTCTAGAGAAAGAAAATAATTATGTATTTTTTTGTGTTCATGCAATGGCTATTTGTTTTAACTGTGTGTTTATTCTGAATATATATGTTGATGATTGTTGAGTTTTATAGTTTCCTCCTTTTAATTAATGAACTTGACGTGACACAAATTTAAAATACTCGATTGACAATTGGTTTTTGAATACCAAATGGTTATATAAACAAAAGACATCAAATAAATTGTATCTCCTATACAAAGAATCTCCCTCTTATTTTATGCGATTCGACATTTAACAGAAAACGCGTTATCGACTCCAAAGAGTAAAAGATGAGAAAGAAATGAAAGGAAAAGAACATAAGAAGAAAGAAAGGGAGCCTACAAGGCTAGGAATGGAAGGTGCTTAAGGCATATGGCCCAAACATAAAAATGGTCCATCATCTTTTAGTGCAAGTTCCTTGTACATTTCCATGTTTTTGTTGCCTCTTCTAACATTAACTCATCATATGGGTATATCGTGCGTTTACATGCATGCACTTGCTGCAGGACTCGTCAACATTGCAGATATTATTTCCTCTTTCAAAGGATGGAACTTTAACAAACTCGTGGAGTAGATTAGGCATAAATTTCTTTAGTGGAAACACACATCAATATTCTAACCTGCCTGCTTCCCCTAAAAAGATAGAGGCATCAGTCCAAACTTAAGGAAAGAGATACGAGATTTGAGCGGAGGCAGATCTAGGATTTTTAGAATATGAGTGTCCCACTAAAGAAAGAGAGAAAAAATAAGTATAAAGTGAAATTGATCCCTATTCCTTTGGATAAATAATTCAACTATTCAATCAAGTGCACATTCAATCTTTTTGAAGCATGAGTGCCCAGGGGCGGATCTACATGGTCTGTACCGGGTGCTGAAGCACCCGTTAACCCCGACACAAACTCTGTATAATTATATAGAAAATACAGGGAATACTGATATTAATAACTAGCTAGCACCCATTAAACAAAAAGTCTTCTGGGTGCTTTGGTTAAGAGGTGAGAATAGAACACACAAATATGAAGTGGTTAAGGGATTGATTCTTGCATGAACCAATTTTTTTATATGGTAGAAAGTAAGCACCCACGACCTTAAAATCCTGGATCCGCCACTGTGAGTGCCGATAGATAATATTCGACCGACTCTAGAAAATACATACATAAAATACTTAGTTTGCCCATTTATTCACGTGCCCCATAGTCTATACTATAAATCCATCTTTGGATCCGAGATGGATCTACTACAGATTGTGCGAGTTCAACTGAACTTATTAATTTACTCGAATTATATGTATGTGCAACAAATTTAAAAATATAAATAATAAGATATCACACTCTTATTCTCAATTTATCAATTCTAAATCATGGATCCGCAAAAAAAAAGAAGCAGATAACGCCTTGGCGCTTGACGACCGGTCTCAATTTCCATTTCAAGGCCTTGGCGAGACAGAACGACCCAAATACTATTAAGTTAGATCTGTTCAATGATGGCATAAAACTGTCGGCATTCTCTTATCCCATTCCACCAACGTTAATTAAATTTTCCCCTCTTAATTTTTCGCACAAAATTAAGTTCCAAAATTTTTAGTTCTTCTATCGACTTTAGTCTTAGAAGATTTGAGTGACATGCGCTTTAATTTAAATTACTACTAGAGTCTTTGTCAATTTAATGCGTTAGGCTCTTAAAAAGTATCAAACACATGTGCTTACGGCATTTATACTGTTTTAATTCACGCAAGTCTTAATCAAGAGATGCCTACTGTGTAATTAGTGCATTGTGGAGAAGGGCGTTCGTACTTTCTATTTTCTAACAAATCTTTCTCTCACACTCTCTTTTTTAATTTTAAAAATTACTATTGCACATAGTGGGTAAGGGAAGGAAGCCGATGGGGATTACAAGGTGAAAATCGTAATCTCACCAATAATATAAATTTTTAGTAATCAATCAACTGAGCTGCTAAGATTTTTCATCCCATCCTTTTAATCTATCACTTTAGCTTAAACATTTGGTCTTAAATATTTGCCATCCTAAAAAATTAAGAAGGTACTAATCTTTTGTTAAATTCTACCCTTTCTTTATACCCTAAGAAAGCGTATAGTCATTAATTCGTCATCTAAAGAGAAATTATTTTACGTAGGTTCTATTATGGTTAAATCTATGCAATGAACTTTTTTAAGGTCATTAAATGTGTCAAAATCTTAAACAAGTGCCAATATTAAAGATACATGAGATGTTAAATCAGTTCATTAATTAGTTTAATCATTCTGGTATAATTAGTTACATGGTGGGGGTAGGGTGTTCATAGTCTCTTATAAGTATCTCTCTTCGATCCTTTTTATTTATCACTTTTAGCTTAATAATTTTCATTTTAAATATTATCCCCTTAGAAAACTAAGAAGATATTAAATTTAAAGTTTTCTTAATCTACCCTTAGTAGTTACTATACCCAAAAAGGGTATGGTCACTAATTTCTTATTTAAGGAAGAGATGAGAATAATTGTTACTACCTCTTATGATTAATATTGTTATAATTTTTCTTTTAAATAAGTGTGTCAAAACCTAAAAGTGTCAATATTAAGGTACATGAGGTGTCAAAGCCAGTCCATTAGGTCTAATCAACTCCTATGTGAACATGGGCAAATCCAGCTTGATAGGTATATGTTCACGTGAATCCAGTAATTTTTGCATATGTATATGCATTAAAAAAATTCACTAAATTTTGATAAATATATGATTGTGAACCCAGTTACTTATTGTATATTTATTTGAGATTGTTGTAAGAACTCATAAACATTATATCTTAAATCCGTCTTTCTATATAAATCATGGTAATTTAACTAATTAATTTATAAGGGAGCGTCACACAATAAGATGCTATATATGACACGCCCGTAGTGCCAATCCCTGTTTGTTACAGCGTAATTCATAATAATAACATAACAATAATAACAAATCCGAATAAGGTGACAAAAGGCTGTCAAAATCTCACAGCAAGCAACCTGATTTATTATATATAGAGTGTGTATCCAAAGAAAGGCGCATGAAAAGCCAAAAATGAAGGCTGCAGCTTTTGTACTACTCTCCCTCCTCCTCCTTCTTCCTCCTCTTCTAATTTCTTCTACTTTTTTGAAGAGCTTTGTTTCTTCATTGGTGTTAATTATACTGGTTCTTGGTTTCGGAGGTTTCTATATTTTTAGTATTCTGTGGTTAAAGTCAGCTCAAAGACTTCGATGGAAGCTTCAGAAACAAGGAATCAATGGACCTAAACCATCCTTTTTATATGGAAATGTTCCTGAAATGCAGATGATTCAGGCTGCATCTGTTAAAGCTCCAACCAACTATGGTGAATTTGTGGCACATGATTATACTTCTTCTCTCTTCCCCTACTTTGAACAATGGCGAAAACTCTACGGTAATTAAATCTTTTTTATTACATATCCTTTTATTCTTTGGTTTCTGGGAAGATTCTTCTTTTTTTCTTATTCTTCTGCTTTAGGGCTTGATTGATGGAAAGTTTTACGTCATTCCACGTGACTGATGCACCCATAAAGAACAAGAAAAATGAAAAGATAACCGACCTTCCTATCCAAAGTAAAATTAAAAAACAACAGCAATAACAAACACAGTCAAATCTCATAAGTGGAGGTTGGAGAGACGGATAGCATACTTTATCGTTAGCTTGGCAAGTTAGAGATACCGTATTCGATAGACTCTCCGTTCAAGAAAAAATAAGCAATGACAACAAATAATAGCAAAAAAAAAAAGGGAAAGAATAGCAATAATTACTTAATTAGCTCGAAGGTTGTTTCTGTACTTCAAAACTTCCAGGCTGTCACTAAAAATCATGTCTTTAATGGAAGGAAAAAGGATTCTAAATTTTGTCCATTTTTTCTGTTTCTATAAAAGAGTGCTTACATAGAATCAGAAAGGAAAAGGAGAAAAAGAAGAAGAAGACAGAAATGCTTGCTTAACTAAACTTTGATTTGTTCCACTTAACTTTAATTAAATCAGCACTTGGAATAGACTATTAGCCTTTCCATAGAGAAACTTTTAAGCAGCTGAGGGACTTCAATTCTCTCTTTTTTTGCTAATAAAGATTTATATCAAAAGGCAGTAGCACAAATAGCATAGTAGTTCCTAAGTTGCATGCTATGCACTGTGAACTAAAAGATCTTAAAGCATTAAAAATTATGATCAGAGAGATGTGCTGGCATCTTTGCTACTAGTTTGAATTACTGGCTCTTATTGGTAGTACTTGCTGCAGATTCAAAAAGAAAAGGAAAAGAGAAAAGAAAAAGAGTAAAATCCATAGTTTTAGTGAGAATGATTTCATCATATGCATCAAGTGATGTCTTCTTGTTATTATTAAATTTTGGCCCTATTGGCATTTTTCTGTTCATCTCTTATTAACAACGGAAATGGTTGTCATCACATGCTTTGGAGCTTTCTTTCACAATTTAATTTGAAGAATTAATCTAAATACTCATTCATTAAATAACTTAAACTAAAAATAGGTTATGAGTGTATAATACATAATCTATATATAAGATGTGTAATAAACATGTATAACTAACTATTAAAAATAAACAATTAATCTGATAGGCTATTTGTGTAAAGATCCCATTTAATTTCTTCTAGATGCGCATGGCAAATTTGTGTTGATGACAATATAAGTAATTGTCATTTACTTTACCCCTCGGGGAAATAATTAAGAGGGCATGGGTTAGACAACTGTATATTCCGAAGACGTTATATATAGTGATTGAATTAGACATACTTTCCAATTGCGGACTGTATTATTGTTATTTTAAAATATGCAAACGACAATGAGATGATAGTATTATTTAATAAAGTGGACCTATAAATGATTGCCAACAATGTTAAATATTTTAAAGATATTTAAATAATGTCGGGAGGAAAGAAAAAGGGACCATATTTTGTTAGAAATATATGAACTTAACATATCAAATATTTATCCTGTCTTACTTTTATTATGCATTTTCTAAAATAATGTTTACATTCTTCTACATTTATCCTATTTTTCTTCATTTCTGTTTACGTATAAACAAAAAGTACTTCGGGCTCTTCCTTAATTCTAAAAGCATTTTTAAAAAAAATTAAAAATCTTATTTAAATAGTACTATTAAACTTTAACTCTAACAGATCCACTGGTTGGAAGTCAATGCATGGATCCCAGTAATTTACTGAAGCTTGTACTGAAGTTCAGACCAAACTGCGGTACATGTAATATCTTCAGTAAATATAAGTCAGATTTTGGCCACGTGATATCCTTAATCCACGGACAGATCTAGTCACTAGATCTCTAAGATTAATGGAGTAATAAATTGTAGCTATAGTAGGATAGAAATTAACAGCAAATCGAAGAGAATATGTTATATATTGTGTGCAAAATTTTATGTTATGAATATAATTTAAATAAATATATCAATTTATTAGTCTAATTTTCAAATTAGCATATTAGATTTGTGATGAAGAGTTAATTTTGGTGTAAGTCAATTTTATCCATAAAAATTATAGTCGAAGAGTAGGTCTGATGAAATATCTAATGTAAGGTCAAATTTTGAGGACCTTTCCTATTTTGGTGTTATAATATTTTTAAATCAGACATTCAGACTTTCCTTTCAAAGGGACAATTGACTAGATCGGTGGGTCATAGTTAAAAGACACATGTAAGATTGAGTACAACCTTCCTCATTTACAAGTTGCCCAATTGGAGTAGGAGTTAGAGATTTAGGGAACACATAGACAGTAACAGTCTAACAACATGTGCTTCTTCACTGTTACTACTTTAGCATGTACTTGTATAACATTAGAATCGTGACACGAAGGGTGGACTACCCCTCATATAGTTGTTGGCCTTCCTCAGCCTCCCCTCCCTCCCCCC
>MCJB01052632.1:16957-29372 GCA_002018475.1 Nicotiana obtusifolia | reverse complement strand
CACTTTTGGCAAAGCTGCAAGTTGTGAATGAACGGCTATGTTATGACCCTCTTTGTTTCTTTGCGGGTCTAAGAAAAGAATTGACAAACTTCTAGGCTGGTAAATTTACGAAGGAGTGCACATGATTCCTTAAGCGCATTCCACGTGAGAATGGAATAAATTGTTGAAGAGCTTTACAAGGTATAACACAAATTCATACGGTACGCACGCTTTCGGCCCAATGATAACGTAGCCCGAGGGACAAATCCATCAAGTCTACTATGCAGTAGAGAACAATACTTGCCATGGGTTTAGGTTATGACAAGAGCTCTTTTGTCAATTTTAACCATTAGTGTTAGACAAGCTTCGTTTCATATGTTAGTTAAAAATTCAAATCATTTATCAGATGCTGCGAGGCTAATAACACCAACGCCTACTTCAAACTGAAATAATCTGCATAACTGATTTGCGACTCCTTATTTTATGTACTGAGTTTTCTGCTGGTGCGATTAACTGCAGGTCCTATATATACATATTCAACAGGAAACAAACAACATTTGTATGTGAACCAACCGGAGCTAGTAAAGGAAATGAACCAAAGTATAAGCCTGGATTTAGGGAAGCCTTCTTATGTCACAAAGAGACTTGCCCCTATGCTTGGCAATGGTATTTTGAGGTCTAATGGCCACATTTGGGCTATGCAGAGGAAAATTGTCGCGCCCGAATTCTTCATGGACAAGGTCAAGGTAATCGATGAAAAAAGAAAATAAATAGAAACTTAATACCAATGTAGAATAACTAATGGTTGGATTGAAACAACATGAAACTTGAATACTATGAATATACAGCATATGGTGAGCCTGATGCTGCAATCAGCAGAGCTTTTGACAAGAAAATGGGATGAAAACATTGAAGCTGAAGGGAGTAAAATGGCGGAAATCAGCGTGGGAGAGGATCTGAGAAGTTTTTCAGCAGATGTGATCTCAAGAGCTTGCTTTGGAAGCTCTTATTTCAAAGGCAAAAAGATTTTCTCAAAGCTTCGAACCCTTCAGAAAATCATATCAAACCAAAGTGTCCTTTTTGGTTCTCCCGCATTAGGGTACATACTCGTCCATATTATCTGCCTTTTGAGATTTTCGTATATCTTAAACAAGTTTGTGTTTTTCTAAGACATCAAAATATTTTGGATTTGGAGGGTAACATCTATGTTTTCCATTATTGACATGAGGACTATGTTATAGGTTTCTACCAAGTAGGCAGCAAAAGGAGATTGAGAACTTAGAGAAAGAGATAGAGTCATTGATATGGGAAGCAGTGAAAGAAAGAGAAAGGGAATGCATAGAAACATCCTCAAATGAGAAGGACTTGTTGCATTCGATACTCGAGGGAGCTATCAACGATGATAGTGTAGGAGAGAATTCGTCCAGGAAATTCATAGTTGACAATTGCAAGAACATATACTTTGCAGGTCACGAGTCGACTGCTGTTGCTGCATCATGGTGTCTCATGCTTCTGGCTTTGCATCCAGAATGGCAATCTCGTATACGTGATGAAATGGCTCAAATTTGCCCCGATGGTGTCCTAGATGCAGAGTCAGTCTCCAAAATGAAAGAGGTACTTATCACATTTATCCTCATTACTCAACCATATCATTCTAAATTATTAATCTGTATTGAATTGTGTGACCATATGGTCTAAAAACTTAAGCGGTTAGAGAGACTGCATTTTTAGTTACTTTTATGTCTCAATGATCTATATCTAACAATTAAACTTGATATGAAGTTGACAATGGTCATTCAAGAAGTGTTCCGTTTTTATGAAATATCGATGTATTTCAGGTTATTAGTCTCACTTGTTATAAATGGATAGTTTACCCGTAGTTACTTTTTAAATGAGCTGACAAATGCATAGAAGATAAACTCTTCTAAAATTTTGATTTGCATCTGATACTAAAACTTGATATGAAGGTGACAATGGTTATTCAAGAAGTGATGCGTTTGTATCCGCCAGCAGCATTTGTGTCAAGGGAGGCATTGAAAGATACACCGATTGGTCATATTGTTGTGCCAAAAGGTGTATGCTTATGGACTTTGATCCCAACGCTGCATCGTGACCCTGAGATATGGGGACGAGACGCCAATGAATTCAAGCCGGAGAGGTTTGAGAATGGAGTTTCGGGTGCTTGCAAATTGCCTCAAGTTTATATCCCATTTGGACTAGGTCCTCGACTCTGCTTAGGCAAAAACTTCGCGATGGTGCAACTCAAGATTGTGATTTCACTCATCATTTCCAAGTTTCGTTTCTCTCTTTCTCCAAAATACAAACACTCACCAGCTTATAGGATGATTGTAGAACCAGGCCAAGGAGTGCACATTCTTGTAGAGAGATTGAAACAAGGCTGACATTGGCTTATATGCTTTAGCATCAGCACACTCTTCTCTTATTTTTCCTCTTCTTTTTCTTCCTTTGGAAGCGGAACACGAATCTATTTCCGCTATTCTGAGTTCTTATTAAGCATAGCGAAATCAAGGTTGATGATAAAGTCAGCAAAGTTTCCGTGGTATTTTACCTTTGCGTAGTCTCGAGTGGAAGGCCGCACACCTGAACCTCGTTAGACTCAGTTGAGGTGTAAGGTGTAAGTGAAGAAAATCAACACATTGTTATAGCTCGGTGGAAACAAAATCCTTTTACGCAGATCCTCAGTTAGTGTTAAAGTGTAAATGTCGATACATAAATGATTACATAGTTGTGTGTTACTTAGATGAGTAAACTTTTTCCCTAGTTCACTAACATAAAAAATGGTCTCTGGATGGACTAGTGATTTTGGATAGAGCATTTTCCTCTAATGACTATATTCTTCTTTATAAAAAGTAGAGAATTAATAGTTCGTCGAACAAACTGTTTCCCATGTCACCACTTGTAAATAATGTCGCTTGTCTTTTTGGTTTTAATTAGTTACCCAAAGATCCTTTTTACTTTCTAAAATAGAGATATTCTTGTCAAGAGGAGCAAGACATTGTTGGACACAAGAAAATGTGGAGAAGCTGGAAGCTAAACCCTTTTGAATTTTATGTAAATTTTTGTTGGGAATAAACCCCTACAGAAATAATATTTACAGTAATAAAAACGGAATAATAACGTAGCACCGAGATACAGTAATTAACAAAAATAAAAGAGTTACAACAACATCAAGATTTTTACGTGGAAACCCCTTTTGAATAAGGGAAAACATCACCGGCCCCCAGACGAGCAACTAATATCACTATAACAAGGAATTTTACACTTTGTAGATCCGAATAAAATACTCCAAAGACCACTACAACACTCATAACAAATAACCCTTTTTTGATATTCCCACCTCACTACAATATCGCTCACTCTTTATTTTTCTTACAAACTATTTTCTTATACCTTATTTGTGAAACCCCATTCTTTCTTTCTTTCTTTGTTGGTGTGTAGAAATGAGAGCTGAAGCTCTTCTTTTATAGTCGAAGCCTCACTCTCTAAAGCCTACTATATTTGACAATTTACACACACTTTTCCTTCTTTTTCTTCAATGTTGACAATTCAACAAAGTTGGCTACCAAACCAAAAAATTTTTGCTTAGGCACATGACTATTACTTTGGCTTTTGAATTAAATGAACCCCATCAATCTTCCCCTCCAGTATCATTCATCTAGAGGAGTTAGCATTGTCTTCTAGTTTGAGTGCATGCCGAAAAGTTCTTTGCATAGCTCGAACTTGTCTCTTGGTACCACCTTGGTCAGCATATTTGCGAGATTCTCACTTGTATAAATCTTCAAGACTTTTAGAGATTCATTCGCTATCATTTCTTGAATCCAATGATATCTCACGTCGATGTGTTTGGTCCTTGCATGGTACATGGAGTTCTTGCTAAGGTCTATTGCACTTTGACTGTCACAACAGACGACATACTCCTTCTGATGCAATCCAAGCTCTTGGAGGAACCTTTTCAACCATATCATCTCTTTGCCAGCTTCAGTAGCGGCAATATACTCCACTTCAGTTGTAAAAAGTGCGAAACACTTCTGCAACCTCGACTGCCATGATATAGCTCCCTTTGAAAATGTAAACAAATATCCAGTAGTGGATTTTCTGTTATCAATGTCACCTGCCATATCAGCATCTGATAGTCCTTCAAGATTGGATCAGATCCTCCAAAGCATAAACAATCTCCCGTGGTACCTTTTAGGTACCTGAGTATCCACTTGACTGCTTCCCAGTGTTCTTTTCCAGAATTTTTAAAAAACCTGCTGACAACACCAACTGCGTGAGCAATATCAGGTCTAGTGCATACGATTGAATACATTAAACTTCCGACGGCAGAGGCATAAGGAACTTTGTTCATGCTTTCCTTTTCCTCCATTGTTGCAGGACACATTACTTAACTTCAGATGACTAGCAAGAGGTGTGCTGACTGGCTTAGCATTCTTCATATTGAAGCGTTTCAGTACACGTTCAATGTGCTTCTCCTGAGACAACCACAACTTTGTGCTTGTTCGCTTTCGAACTATCTTCATACCCAAAATTTGTTATGCTGAGCCCAAGTCCTTCATATCAAATGACTTGGACAAATCACCCTTCAACTTTGCGATCAACTTTGCGATCAACCCCTTATTTTTTCCTACAATTAATATGTCATCCACATACAACAATAAAATAATAAAGTTGTTGTCAGAAAATCTTTTGAAGTATACACATAGATCAGAATATGTCTTTGTGTAAGTTTAAATTTTCATGAATGAGTCAAACTTCTTGTACCACTGCCTTGGTACCTGCTTCAACCCATAAAGACTCTTATCCAGTTTGCACACCATGTGTTTCCTTTCAGCTACTTCAAATCTTTCTGGCTGCTCCATATAGATCTCCTCTTCCAAATCTCTGTGAAGAAATGCAGTTTTCACGCCCAACTGCTCCACTTCAAGATCTAAGCTAGCTCCTAAGCTCAATATTGTTCGAGTAGAAGTCATTTTGACAACAGGTGAGAAAATTTCGTCAAAATCAATACCTTTCTTCTGCTTGAAGCCTTTTACCACTAATCGAGCTTTGTATCTGACCAGCTTGCCATTTCCATCTTTCTTGAGTTTAAAGACCATTTGCATTTGAGTGGTCTTTTACTCTTTGGAAGTTCAACCAGCTTGTACGTGCCATTTTTCTGTAGAGATTCCATCTCTTCTTGCATGGCTTTCATCCACTGGTTCTTTTCTGGATAGGACAGCAGCTCTTTAAGACTTTCTGGCTCCCCTTCATCACTAATAAGGACATACTCTGTGGAAGGGTACCTACATGACTCTACCCTTGGCCTCTCTGATCTCCTCAGAGGTTGAGGTTGTTCTTCTTCTTGAGTGGGGTGCTCCACTTGCTCGACACCATCATCAAGTTGCTCCTCCTACTCAATAACCTCATCATGTTGCTCCCCCTGCTCCGCGACATCGTCAGTCCTACTTTCTGCACTTGTGGGATTGTTAGAAGACGAAGGAATAGTAACAAGGTTAGGAATTATACCATTCTTGGCCTTCTCTAGCATATCATCAGCAGTTCCAACTTCACTTTCTCGGACGACTACATCTCTGCTTCTGACAACCTTCTTCTTTACAGGATCCCACAATCTGTATCCGAACTCTTCATCTCCATATCCGATGAATATGCAGGGAACAGATTTATCATCCAGCTTTGTTCTCTGCTCCTTTGGTACATGTGCAAAAGCTCTACAACCGAACACCTTCAGATGCGAGTAGGACACCTCCTTGTTGGTCCAAACTATCTCTGGGATGTCAAAGGCCAACGGAACTGATGGACTCTTATTGATCAGATAACAGGCTGTGTGAACTGCTTCACCCCAGAATGATTTAGGTAGTTTGGCCATTCTGACCATGCTTCTCACCTTCTCCACAATAGTGCGGTTCATCCTTTCAGCTACGCCATTGTGTTGTGGGGTTCCAGGAACTGTCTTTTAATGTCTGATTCCATGGCTCGAATACTACTCTTCAAATTACCTTGAAGTGTACTCACCTCCATTGTCACTTCGGAGACGCTTTAGCTTTTGGCCTGTCTCCCTTTTCACTAAAGCATGAAACTTCTGGAAAACTTGAACACCTGATCTTTGGTTTTCAAAATATAATCCCATAATTTTCGTGAAGCATCATCAATAAAGTAACAAAATATTTGTTACCGCCCATCGATTCAATTTTTATTGGACCACAAACATCAGAATATATCAAATCAAGTATATTCAATTTTTTCAGACGATGTTTGAAATGAGACTCTATGTTACTTACCAAATAAACAGTAATCACAAGGTTTTACCATTGTACCTTTAGCATAAGAAATGAGTGATTTCCTGGCAAAAATATGCAATCCCTTCTCGCTCATATGACCCATCCTTTTGTGCCACAAATCTGCAGAAATTGCATCTTGTGCCGTGTTTAATTCACCTTGGCATATTTATGTATTTGTCCTGTACAACGTGCCACGAGCAACTCCCTTTGCAATCACCATTGATCCCTTGGTGAGTCTCCACTTTTGATTTGCAAAATAGTTCTCGTATCCATCTCAGTCTAACGCAATTTCCGAGATCAAGTTCATCCGCAAATCAGGTATATGTCGCACGTCTTTTAGAACCAATGTGCATCCGACATTTGTCTTGATACAAATGTCACCAATCCGCGCAATCTTTGAGTAACTTGTGTTACCCATTCTCATAGTGCCGAAATCACCTGCTACATATCTGCAAAAAAGATCTCTTACCGGTGTGACATGGTAAGGTGCTTCTGTATTAACCACCCATTCTGACTCTGGACCTGATAAGTGCATGCATTCCTCTTCCTCATTTATAAAGAGGACAACATTATCATTGTTTTGCACTATGGCGGTTGTGTTGTCGTCATTCTTCTGGCCACTAGTTTCACATTTGCCTTTCCTTGGATTTGGGCAATCTCTTTTGAAGTGACCTGGTTGATCACAATTGTAGCAATTTCTGGCTCTTGATTTGGATCGGTTCTTAGACCCCACGAGCTCCGGATCTACCATAGTTGCTCGAACTCCTTTGATAACTCCTGCCTCTACCTTCTGTGATGAGAGCCTGTCCTTGATTTTTAGGCTTCTTTCTCATCTACTCATTGAGTAGAAGAGCCGATATGACATCTTTCAACTCAATGGTAGTCTTACCGTGCATGATGGTTGTTGCCAGATTATCGTACGAAGATGGCGATGAATTCAACAGCAAGATGGCTTTATCTTCTTCCTCGATTTTCACTTCGAGATTGGCAAGCTGTGTGATTAGTCCGTTAAACACATTTAAATGTGACAAAAAATTCGTACCTTCACCCATGTCTAGGGCGTATAGCTGCTTCTTCAGGTACAATTTATCTGTCAGCATTTTGGACATGTATAAGCTTTCCAACCTTGTCCAAATGCCACGTGCGGTTCCTTCATCAATGATGTTATTTATCGCATCATCTGATAAGTGCAACCTGATTGCACTAGCAGCCCTTTCATCCAAGTAAGCCAAATTCTCAACTTTCATTGTATCAGGCTTTTTAGCATCAGCATCTAGTACCTTGTGTAATCCTTGTCGGATGAGCAGATCCCTCATCCTTCTTTGCCATGTTGAGAAACCACTATCTCCGTTGAATTTTTCTACCTCGTACTTTACTCCGGACCTTTTTTTTTTCACCGAGTATAGTACTACCGACAATGAATAGTATTTCTGTGAACGAGCAGAACCTGTGCTCTGATACCAGTTGTTGAGAATAAGCCCCCTACAAAAATAATATTTACAGTAATAAAAGCGGAATAATAACGTAGTACCAAGATACGGTAATTAACAAAAATAAAAGAATGACAACGACACCAAGATTTTTACGTGGAAAACCCTTTTGAATAAGAGAAAAAACCATGGCCCTGCGACGAGCAACTGATATCACTATAGCAAGAAATTTTACACTTTGTAGATTCGAGTAAAATACTCCAAAGACCACTACAACACTCAAAATAAATAACCCTCTTTTGATATTCCCACCTCACTACAATATCGCTCACTCTCTATTTTTCTCACAGACTATTTTCTGATACCTTGTCTGTGAAACCTCACTCTTTCTTTTTCTCTTTGTTGGTGTGTAGAAATGAGAACTGAGGCTCTTCTTTTATAGCCGAAGCCTCACTCCCTAAAGCCTACTATATTTGACAATTTGCACACACTTTTCCTTCTTTTTCTTCAATGTTTGACAATACAATAAAGTTGGCTACCAAACCAAAGAAATTTTCCTTAAGAACATGCCTATTACTTTGGCTTTTGAATAAGATGTACCCCATCAATTTTCACAGTAAATAAGAAAATCATACGTACACTATGGTGCTAGGTTAAAACGGCCCACAAATACTCTTAATATGGTCTTATATTGTCCGCTTTAAGCCAAGCCCCCAATCACTCTATTAAGAGTATCCAACACCTTATAAGTAGATCATTTTTCTTTTTTACTCTACGTGGGACTTTGTTCATACACCTAACAATCTCCCCCTTGAACTAAGTTCCACATGACTCATTACTATTCATGGGCTAATTTGAAGATTAACTGTATGACACCCATATGATTCGAGTATTTATGGTCACCAAAGCCCAGAGGAGAGGTTGTGTATGTGTATTTGAAGCTACTGGTAAAGATAGCAAACTGACTCATAGACGGGCAAAGGCACTAAGTCCGGCCCTACGCCGTCACTCCGCCATCTCTATTGTTGTCTCACTAAATCATTGGTTTTCATACCAATTGTTGAGCTAAAACGGTCCAAAGATACTTAACATGATCTGATATTGTCCGCTTTGGATAAAACCTGCATAATTTTTTCAAAACATCATTAAGAGTATTCAACTCGTTATAAGTAGATTAATTTTTTTTCTACTTTTCATGTGGTACTTTACTCAGACACTAACATATGAAATAATATTGTAATTGCAGTACAAGCATAAAACTAGTGGATAAATTACTTTGTCGTGGACCCTGAGTTCATTTTTCAACGCTGTTATGTTGCAAACTTTTGACTAACATTCTGATTCCTGTCCCCCTCTGATAGACTAGTGAGTCACAATACGGGGAAAAGCTACCTAGATTAGTCTTTAACAGAACTCAAAATAATGTAAAGTAATTTCTTAGCATAAAAGTAATCTAGCCTTCTTATGATGCAAAACAGTACACCTTTTTTTTATCAAGAAAAGAACCTTTGAGGAGCACATATTCTGTCACCATTTGTATCAATCAAGCAGAAAGCTTTTCTTGAAATGGGGAAAATATGGATTGAAGTCTGCCTGATTTCCGCCAGGGGACTCCGAAAAACATCATCTTTGTGGAAGCTGCAATGGTATGCTGTTGGATGGATTGATCCAAACAACAAGTACTGTTCTAAGATTGATTCTTCAGGCAATGCAAATCCTGTTTGGAAAACCAAATTCTCAATGTTGGTTGACACTTCTGAATTAGATGCCCTCCATGTTGAAGTTTACGGTAGAGAGCCCATTTTTCTAAGAGAAAAGCTCGTGGGAACAGCCACTGTGATTTTGAAAGAATTTCTGGACAAGTACAATAACAACTCTGAGGTTTCAAAGCCTATTGAAGAGGTGGGCAGCTTTCAATTGCGGAGGAAGAACTCGAATAAACCTCAGGGATTTGTTGATGTATCGATACGAATTTCAGAGGAAAGGGAAGAACCAAGTTCACTCCCAGGTATAGATATTTAACAAGCTTTTTACATTAAGGTCGTGAATAGATTGTCTTTGCTCCCTTAGAATCAATGAAAAAAGACCCTTGATTCAAGTAATGCTTTGGACCAAGAACCATACTCTTATGAGTCTTAAACTGAGGAGTTAATTTTGATGAAATCTGGTTTACTAGGTGACAATGAGGGATTTAAGCTTGCAGATAACTGCAGTGGCTTCAACTTGGCTAATGGATATAAACCTGCACCAGCATACCAACAACCACAATCCTTGACCCCATCTAAACTGCAGGGAAACCAGCCACAGCCGAATCACCAATATGCACGCCCAGTAACGTATCCTACAAATTATTCCCACCCATCGGTGGGGGGAACGAGCTATGCACCAGCAGCAGGACCGAGCTATCAGCCACATCGTGCTCCACCACCACCACCACCTCCACCTGCTAATGTTGGTTACATTCCAACTTTCCTCCCAAGAACAGACAACACGCCGCCTAGTTATTTCAACATGCCACAAACTGGAGCAGCAGCAGCACGAAATGCAAGACCTGGTTTTGGAATGGGAGTAGGTGCTGGAGCATTAGCAGCCGGCGCTGTGATATTTGGAGAAGATTTCATGTCTGGTTTTGATATTCCTCGTGGTTTACAGGATCCCTCTATCACCATATCTCTTGATCCCCCTTTCTGAAGGTGGAATATCATCTATTGTCTTATGATGCATACAATGAGATATTGTAAAATTAATATGCTTTCCGCACTGCTACTATCACAAAAATCTGCAAAGAAGTTTCAGTTTGTAGCTGCAAATCATGGGCTTCTTGTAAAACTGCAGAGGTTTCAGCTACTATGGAATAAACTGAAGTAAAATTTTACAAGTCTCAATATACATGTATTGTATTACATTATACAACTTTGTCCTAGTCTCAAGGGTGATCAAAGAAATCAATGTTTATTGCACAAATTAGCAGCTACCTACCTTTCATATAGGATGAAATGATAGGTGTTTATAGGATTGAAAATATTGACAAAGAGGTATAATATATTCCTATAAATCCTATATATGAACTAGAGTAGGCAACTCTTCTCTCAAACTTTCTTAATGTTCACCAGTCACCAATAGGTGTCAATCCTGGCCAAGTTGAACTAGACGAAATATCAATCTCAAGTTGCTGGTTGCAGATGGGGCTCTTTTTGCACCCCAAAAACTCTTTCAAGGAATCTGTCAACAATGGATACAAATTCTTCTACCTTTTCTTCATGGGGCAAGTGGCCACAATTCTTGATTATTTCAAGACAAGATCCAGGAATGGCCCGTGAAAGTCTTTCAGAATTCCATGGTGGAACAAGGCGATCACTATCACCAGTGACAATCAGAACTGAACCTCAATTTGCAAATAAAAGAGAAAAATCAGTATTATGAAGTTTTTGTGGATTCACTGTGCTGGAATTTGTTGTTTATAATGTAAGCAAGCTTAGACAATATGTTTCTTAGAACATGGTGTTATACCACATCTAAGAATGTAAAAAGAACATGATGGAACTATGGCTCATATGACAAGCACTTTTTCAGTATCAGTTGAGGTGTAGCCTAGAGAGAAATGGTGCAATCATGGTTAGTTGGTAGTCAAGAGATGTTGGTCATATGGCAAAATCTTTTTGAATACTTCATAATAACTTGAAATCTTTCTTACTTTTTCAATTAATTATTTAGAAATCTAATGTTTCCTTTTAGTTATCAAATTCAATTTGCTGGCAATAGATGATTTTCTAACCAGGACATGAGATTTCGCCCAATCTCTTTGACAGCGGTGGCTTTGATTCAGATGCAGAATCTGTAAGCATAGCCACGGTATACTCCACCAGAGCCTTATCCCAATCTTTTACTTTGAGAGGCTGCAAATGTTAAAGAGTCAAGATGACAACAATGCACTGCGAAGCCAGGTCCCGTACCTGATCTGAATACAGCAAAAGGAAAAAAATCGAGCCCCTCCTCAGGTTGAAAACAACTAGCTGTCAAGGAATCACCTTTGTATACCCTTGCAAGACATGATCATCGACTTGTTTAGGATCGTACCAAGAATTCCTAACAGCAGCTAAGCCAAACTTATCAATTATCATTCTTACCTGAAAGAAAATGGCAGTCAATAGTCATTTTGAGTATCCATTTCAATCAAGTTTTATAGAGTGCTGATCAAGTATTTTCTCATTATTGCATATGTTGCAAATGACTAATAAGAACTGCTAAGACTTCTTCCATCTATTCTGATAACATAAATATCTCAAATTTATCATCAAATGAAATGTCAGAAAGATCAAAGGAGTAAGGCTGAATACACAGGCAGCCCCATAAACTTGCCCATATATTTCACTTAAACACTTTAACTGAGCTCGTGACCTATTGACCACATTAACTTTATTCAAAATGTTCAAAATCTACAATATGAAAAGAAAGTACTCTTTTTGGTAAAATAAAAGAAAATTATTTTTTTTACAACATGAAAAGAAAGTATTCATTTTGTAAAAAAGAAAATATTTTTTTCTATATCATGAAAAGAAAGTACTTTTTTTGTTGAAATAAAAGAAAATGCTTTTTCTAAAAATATTCAATTTGTTGAAATGAAAAACAAAATACTCTATCTACAACATGAAAAGTAAGTACTCTAAATAAAATTTCTATTTAGGGTGGGGGCGGGGGTTTGGGGGT
>MCJB01052632.1:0-16805 GCA_002018475.1 Nicotiana obtusifolia | reverse complement strand
GGGGTTGGCGTGGTGGGTTGGGGGTTGGGGGTTGGTGGGAAGTTCTAATTTTACTACTTTTTTATTATTCTGTTCTTTGTTAGTATTATTAGTGAAACCTGAATTAGTATCTCCTTCTTGTTTGACTGCCATCTTCCTTCAAAATGGCAGGGAGGATTTCTCATTTAAAAACCTTTTTCGAAATTGGAAAAATGAAGTATATAAACCTAAGTTTGCTTTCACAAAGCTTCAAGATGTCAATTTTGAGAAAATAATTTGGGTTCAACAAATAGATTAGAAGATCCAAAAAAGAGTACATACCAACATAATACCAATGGTAGAACGCAAGAACGCAGATAAAGCTTTCTTATATAAAGAATTTATCATGTCTACCATCCCTTTCACCAATCCCATTATTGCGCGTCCAAGATATTGGGATAACTTTGACAAAATGCTGAGAACCGTGGGAAACCAATTCCCTTTAGAGTTCACTTCCAAGTCATCGCCTTCAGTCTGGTTACTTTTTCCACTTGGATTGTCCTTAGCTACAGGCCCTGAATTCAGGGGTGCTAGAATTGCTGGCGCAACAAGTATAATGGCAGCAACCCGCTCAGGTGCTTCAAAATATGCTTCAACTGCTACAAGGGAACCAGCTGAGTGTCTGGTGTCTCATTAGTTACCAATAAGAATCAAATCTTTGAGAATGAAAATAGAAAGAGCAAAGGAAGGAGAACGGTAATGCAACCAAAATGACAATTTGATGTACATTATCCTCTCAATGGAAATCATGTATCTACATCGTTTGACCAAGTAAATACACTTTCTAATAGTGTCAGAGACAGATGGGAGGGGGGAGGGCAATGAAGATAATGATTGAGAATAATAATTATTAACTTCTGATCATGTAAAAGTTCATAGGAGAGTAGGCCTTCATTTGGAACACGTCTGATTTCCCACAAACATCATTTTCACCTTTCCTTTCTTTTATAATTCTTTCATTTGTGGTGTAGCAGATGGACCATTATTTTGGCAACTGAGCTAGTGGAACTAATATGGAACTATAAGGATGCTAATTCAGTTCTCACTGCAATTATTTCAAGCTAAATAAAGTCACATCCATAACATGTTCATGACGGAGATTGTGGGGGAAAAACTATAAAATAGAACTTACCCCACTAGAATTGCCTTCTCAGTTGCTAAGAAGTCAACGAAGTATAGAGTGGCCATCACGGAGAATACCATAGAGTAAGGATTAAAGGGTCTGGTGTCTTCACTTCCCTGAGATGAATGGTTGACATGATTCAGCCTTGAAGTCAACCCAAAGGCTGGTCTATCAAAGGCCAAAACTTTTGACCCTGTAACCTGTGCCAATGGCTTCATAACTCGATTCCATGAATAAATAGAGGCACCAAATCCATGTAACAATATCATGGGAATGTTCACTCTTTTATTAGCATAAGGAGATGGAGAACTATCCCCTTCTTCCGACAAGTTTGTAGCAGGTGATTCTGAATCATATATCTTGTGGTGTATCTGTACTCCTTTAAACTCGCAAAAACAACTATCAGGATCTGCTAGAAGAGCTGGATCTTGTAATTCATCTTGATCTATTCCTGCTATCTGCTTTTTCCGCTTTGGCCTTGTCTCAGGTAGTAGTTCTGGATTAACTTGGAAAAAAATAAAGACACAGATAAGATGAAAAGAAAAGAAGAAGCCCAGCTTTTCGCTTTCTTTTAGCAAGCCAATAAAATCTGATTGAATTCCGCTTAAAGTGAAGGAAGAAATCCAACAGTCAGGAGAAGTTTCATCGAGAATCTAACATGAAGTAAATGCTTAGTACAAACAGAGAATTAAGGATAATAAAGAATGATTGAGTCCCAATTTACCTGGATATTCAGCAGGTGGGAAAGAAGCAGCAGCAAAAGCTACAGTTGGGAAAGACTTCGAGATGGGTTTTCCCCAAATAGAATGAAATTTTTGCTTCCTCCTAATTTGTAAGTGCAGTTGAGGATAGGCGAGACAAGAAGGCAGTTGCAGATGAAGTAGATAAGTATTCATGTTTTAAACCACTATGTTTGCTCAGCTAGTCTCCCGCTAGTTGACGGATTTCAGAATTCCTACTGCTCAACTGCACTACAATAGACGTGGGTAAATGTGAGCTGCACTCTTTAGCTGATCTTTTTGGTCTTCACGTTAATTTTTTATATCTTATAAATTAATAAACTCTATATATATTAAAAAAAAACATATTAATATTATTAAAAATATATAGATATATATATATAAACATGCTAATATATGCCTGAACCATACAAAAAAAAATTTACTTGAAAAAATAAAAGACGTAAAGATACATTACACCTATGTCATCAAAATAATATTCTAACTTTAAATTAATAAATTAAAGAGTACAATTTTTTACAGAAAATAAAGCATAAAAAAGGAAATGCAAGCGTGAAAGCAGGGTGCAGGGCAAAACTATTTGCTTTGTAGTTTACTTGGCAGATAAAAGTCTGTATTTGTTTCTTAGTAGTAAACGATAAAGAGTAAAGATTATGAAATTGGATAAATTAGAAAAAAATCTACTTTTGAGATTTTTAGTTTGAAAATATACAATGAGTTAACTTTTGAATGTTTTAGTTATTTAAAAAAAAATATTAAACAATTTTGACTCAAGTTTGGAGGAGTTCATTTGGGGCGTCCCAAATGAACTCCCAGAATATTAGGACTTACGCCTAGGAAAACGCCTGGAATGTCAGGGCTTATGCCCGCCATACTTACGGCTCCGCCAGTATGCCTCAGTGCATTTTTGTTACGCCTTGCTTAAAAAAGCCTTTTAAAATACTAATATTGACAAAGAAATTGTTGAAACTTATGTATTAAATATGTGATAAAAGTGCAACTATAAAGTTTATAATACTTGCAGTTTTAATTATATTATAACATTTTATTATAGTTAAAATTTTGTGGCTGGAATGAAATGAAAAATTTAAAGAGTCTAGTAAACTATATCCGCTCCGCTGAGGATGCTGTAAAACTTCTGACTCTAATTATCAGCTCGAGATTATGTTGGTAAAAGACAGCATTATTCATTTACTCAGCCCCACGCTTGCCATTATGTATTACGTATTATTTAATGCATCATATTTTATACATTATAGTTAATCATATGATAGTTCATATATTATAATCATTGTATTTTTAAATTCTCATTAAATCTAACATAATTAGAATTGTAGACAATAAATTGCATTGAGAAAATAAAATCAAGATCGAAAAAGTATTGCAACAAGCTTAGTATTTGATTCCAAACAGTGTGAGTGTACAATCTCTATGAATCCTCTGATTCTTCTTTCCAATAGTAAATAAATTCAAGGGCCTTTGAGCTTGATGAATCTATATTTGTTGCCACAAACGATGATCTTGAATTTAACTAGTATGAACTTTGATTTGAACTCGTACTCCTTGAATCTTGATTTATTCTTCGTTCTTGAGCTTGAACTTGAACGTGATTGCTTGAAGCTTGAAACTTGTAGAGAAATTTTGATCCACGAGCTCTCTCTTGCTTCTTGTTCTAAAGTCTGGTGTCTTCTCTGAGTTATGAAGACCCCTATTTATAGTTGTGGGATGGAAGAATTGTGATGAGAACAAACTCTTTCCGGCCAATCAGACTGAAGTGACAAGGCCGCATTTGATTGATCAGAACATGTCACTTGCACATGTGGCACAGTTTCATTAGCCTTTTAGTTTGGCTTGGCATGCCTTGTCATTTTGATACGTGGCACGATCCTATCGGCTCTTTTTATTTGATTTGGCGTGCCACGTCATTTGACACGTGGCACCAAACTGGGCCTCTAGGAAGATGACATATTGGGCTTAATGAAGTGGGTTCATCACTTTAGCCCAATTAAATGGGCTAGACCAATGATTAAGCCTTATTTATTTAATCCATATATGTTGGACTTATATAATTAATTCAATTATATTAGCTCATATTAATTTCTTGGATCAATATATCTTGAATTTTAAAATATAATCCAAATTATTTTTTGGATTTAATTTTAATAAAATTTATATACCTATAAATACCTCCTACTTCAAGATCTGTCGAGTGTAGACTTGTCAAAATCGAATATGGCCTTGAATTACGGATTAATCCAGACATATTCCTTTGGATGATAGCTTAGATAAGAAGCATCAACCTTTACACTTGAATTATCTCAAAGCAGAACCATTGGACCATGTAATACGTCCAATATTGCTTTTAAAGTAGCCTTCTAGCTTATCAATTCAAATAATGGCCTCATTTATGCACTAAAGTCAACATCATATTCTTTCATGATTACTTATTCTTGCAATTGAAGCCTTGTAGTTAATTGTGCCACCTTGATCTAGTTAATACACATGTTGTTAACTAAACACAAATATGAAACCATCATAACATCAGACAACATATCATTTACTAATTCCTTATAAAAGCCACGTACACATTTCTGTGACACAAACGAACACGCCGCTATTAGTAGGTGGCCTTGTTCATATGGAATTAATTTTGTTAGAATCCAACAGAGAATGGAATTGCTTAACCAATTCCAACTTGGGAAAATGAGATTTAATCACTGCCGCGACAACAATCCCACACCGAACGTGGATTGTTATTGCCTCCTCTCCTAAATCTATATAAAGCACTGTGCTCATAGTCATTGAGCATCAATTGCGAATTTGCATTCCTTTTCAAGCGTATCTTTGACAGGTAATTCTTTTTTCTTCTGCGTTTTCTCCTTTTTTCTGTCTTTCTTTTTCCTTTTTTTTGGAGGCTGAGAAGACAAGTATAAGTTCTTGCATGAAGATGGTTATCTTAAGGTGTGAAGGGATAGATACTCATCACGGTCCGCATATCGGAGAGAATACTCTCAAGGTGGCCCGAATATCAGAGAGATTACTCTTAGGGTGTAAAGAAATATCAGAAATATTACTCTTAAGGTGGCCAGAATATCGGGAAGATTACTCTCAGGGTGTGAAGGAATATCGGCGAGATTATTCTCAAGGTGGCCCAAATATCGAAGAGATTACTCTCATGGTGCGACGGGATGTATACTCATCATGGCCCGAATATCGGAGAGATTACTCTCAAGGTAGCTCAAATATCGAAGAGATTACTTTTAGGGTGCGAAGGGATGGATACTCATCACGGCCCGAATATCAGAGAGACTACTCTCAAAGTGGCCTGAACATCGGCGCGATTACTCTCAGGGTTGGATGGATGGATACTCGTCACCGCGCAAAAATTGAAGGGATTACTTAGGGTATAAAGGTTCATACGGCATATCGAAGCACAAATCCATGGAAACAAATAGATGGACAAATCCTCAAGCATCATATGAGAGGACAAATCCATGGCAGCATATAGAAGGAAAAATTCACAAAGAGGCCAGCTTAAGGTGAAAAGGGACTTACATGTCCACCTTAAGATTGAAAAGTTATAGTTCCTTTTAAGGACAAACCCATGAAGAGGCCAACTTAAGGTACAAAGGGACTTAAATATCCACCTTAAGATTGAAAAATTAGAAAGTTTCAACTCGAAGACTTGGTGGACTTGACGACATCAACTTGAATACTTGGAAAACATTGAAGATTTGGCGACTTTGCAGACTTCAACTTGAAGAGTGGTGGACTTTTAAAATTCAACTTGATAAATTAGCAGACTTCAAGACTTCAACTTGAAGATTTGGAGGGTTTAAATAATTCAACTCGAAGACCGGCGAATTTGAAGACTTTAACTTGAAAACTGACGGACTTGAACACTTCAACTTGGAGAATTGGAGGGCTTAAATATTTCAACTTGAAGAGCGGCGAACTTGAAGACCGACGTAGTTGAAGACTTTAACTTGGAGGGCTTAAATATTTCAACTTGAAGAGCGGCGAACTTCAAAACTTCAACTTGAAGACCGACGGACTTGAAGATTTGGTGAACATGAAGACATAGTGAATCTCCAGGCTTCAAGGCAAATACTTAGTAGCTTCCTAAGAGACTAAAATCATTCCATTGAAGACACCAATTTACCACAGAGGCTTGCCCCCTTTAAATCAAATGGGATCCAAAGTTCAATAGAAGAATAGTATCTCAACTCGATTTTCAAGTGCTTGTTGAATATATTACATTCCATCATACTTCATTCGAACAATAATTGGGGCACTATGTATCTTTTGAACTTATGCGACTGAACTTAGAATGAAGTTGTAAGCTGCCTACGTACTTTGGTGAAGAGGATCAAGTTATACCATAATTCAAAATGGGTGAGTTTTTATTTTTATTATTTTTATTTTTTATGTCCTAACTTTTGACTAGGCCGCCTCTTCGAGGTTTTCAACCTAGCGGACTTTTTTTTGGGGGCCGTACACAATTTATACTCTTGCGGGCCAGGAGTATAGGAACATGCAACTTAGGCTCGTGTGTCAAGGAGCATTGCAACTTCAAGGATAATATTTCTTCAAAAACTTTCCATTGATAGGCTGATTCTCATGCCATCTGCATCGACCAGCTTTTAAGCCCCACTTGAGTAAGCTTTCTTTACGACATATGGCCCATCCCATTTTGAAGTGAACTTCCCTACAGGTTTATAGGAAGTAATTATGGGTCTTCGTATGGCAAGGACTTGATCTCCTACTTGAAAGAATCTCGGACGAACTCTTTTATTGAAGGCACGAGATGATCGAGCTTGATAACATTCAAGACTTTTTTATTGAAGACGACTTCGACTCTATAAATGAGTGAATAAGGGGTCGCTTGTGTTGGCGTGCGGTGAGTTTTCCTATACGCCCACAGTGCTTCTTCCATACGGTCATTCCAATCTCGTTTGGATTTGGAGACAATTTTCTTTAATAAGTTGCATAGAGTCTTGTTGAATGCCTCGGCTAGTGGCGGCAACATTGTACATAGAAGAGTTATGTTGCTTGAAGCCAAAGAGATCATAAATTTGGTTCATCAACCTATTATCGAATGGCTTGTCATTATCCGTTATTATGTAACGATGAATGCCAGAGTGATAGATTATGTTTACTCGGATGAAATTTGCAACATTTTCCTTCTTTACTTCCTTAAGAGCAACAACTTAAGCCCATTTCGAGAAGTAGTCAGTTGCAGTCAAGATGTATAAGTGCCCGCGGGAGGATTTTGGCAGTGGTTCAACAACATCCAGTCCCCAAACGTCAAACGGCCAGGATACAATAGTCGGGTGCAACACTTCGGAAGGCTGATAAATAAAATTTGCATGGAATTGGCAAGCATTGCATCGTCGAGCGTAGTCCAAGCAATCCTTTACCATTGTTGGCCAATAATATCCCATCCCTTTTATATGGAAATAGAGCTTTCGTCCAGGCTGATGTGATCCACATACCCCAGAATATGCTTCTTACAAAGCTAAAAGTGCTTCATCTTCCCCTAAACATCGTAAGAGTACTCCCTCAAATGATCTTCTGTATAGAGTATCTTTATAGTAATGAAAGCGAGGTGCACGATGACGGATTTCAGTCCTTCTCTTTGGATTTTCTGGAAGTATCTCGTAGCTCAAGTAATCGATAATGGGTTGTCGCCATTCTTCTTTCTCAGCTTCAGAAACTGCGACAAGATGCTCGAGTTCATTTTCTTTACCTTCACCCTCATTTGGCGGCGGTACTATCAATTTTTGGCAGATAGTAACTTGCACTTGATCAGGGAGGGTTAACGATGAAGCTAGGGCAGCTAAAGCATCAACCTTCTTGTTTATTTTCCTTGGCACATGTTGAATAGCCACGTCACCGACCCACCCCATTAATTTTTTAGCATAATCATGATATGGGAACAGTTCAAGTTTCTTTACCTCGTAACTACGTAAAAGCTAATTGATCACCAACTGAGAGTCACCAAAGACTTGCAATTACAACCGCTTAATTTCAATAGTCATTGCAAGCCCAAGTATTAGTGCTTGATACTTAACAACATTGTTAGAGCAGAGGTGCGTCAACATAAAAGAGTAAGGGAAAACTTCACCTTGAGAAGTGACAAATACAACATCAGCGCCAGCTCCTTCGCGATGTGCAGCACCATCAAAGTACATCTTCCATAGAGGTTGAACTTCAATGACCATTGTGTCCTCATCAGGTAGTTTGTCAGTTAGCTCCCAATCATCAGGTATAGGGTGATCTGCCAAGAAGTCCGCTAACGCTTGTCCTTTTATAGTCTTTTGAGGGATGTACACAATCTCGAATTGTTGAAATTAGAGGTACCATCTCGCTAGTCGATCACTAAGAACGGGTAAGCTTGAAAGTAGTGCTTCAGCTTTTGAATTGAGAAGACTACCGCCAAACACAACTTTTCAATTGGCGAATAATTCAGCTAGTTTGGTGTCATCATCATGCTCAAGTAGTAAAGAGAGTTTTCTTTCCCCTCACTATTTTCTTGGGCCAATAGTGCTCCAACAGACCTTTCTTGTGCCACAATGTATAGTATCAATGGCTTTCCAGGTATATGGGCTGCTATAACTGGAGGCTTCATCAATTAGGATTTAATGCTCTTAAAGGCATTGCTACACGCTTGGTCCCACTTGAAAGGGACACCTTTCTTCATAAGGCGACTGAATGGTTGGCATCTCCTAGATAGATTCGAGATGAATCTCCTAAGATAAGCTAGCTTTCCTTGCAAACTTTTAAATTCATGAATATTTCGAGGCTCAGGCATTTTCAAAATTGCATCAACTTTGGCTTGATCAATTTCGATCCCTCGATGTCGGACAATGAAATCAAGGAACTTTCTAGAATTAACTCCAAAGGCACATTTCAATGGATTCATCCTAAGTTAGTACCTCTGGAGAAACTTGAATACCATTCTCAAGTCTTTCAAGTGGTCGCTCCTCTTTGTCGATTTTACCACTAAGTCGTCGACATAGCATTCAACGTTCTTATGGAGAAGGTCATCAAAAATATTCTGCATAGCCCTTTGGTAAGTTGCACCAGCATTTTTCAAACCAAAAGGCATTACCTTGCAGCAATAAATACCCTTTGGGGTGCAAAATGTAGTAAGCTCTACATCCTTTGGTGCTATGCAAATTTGGTTATAGCCTGATGAACCATCCATGAATGACATTTCCTTGTACCCAGTGGTAGCGTCGATATCAGCTCTGGAATAGGAAGCGAGAATTCATCTTTGGGGCACGCATTGTTAAGATCCCTAAAGTCAACGCGCACTCGAATCTGACCATTCTTCTTCCTTATAGGGACAATATGTGAAACCCATGTTGCGTATTTAACTTCACGAATAAAGCCAGTTTCGATAAGTTTGTTAACTTCAGTTTCAATCAGGGGAACCAAATCCGGCCTAAAGCGCCTTTGAGCTTGCTTAACAGGACGAGTGCCATTCTTGACTACAAGGTAATGGACTGCTACTTTAGGTTCCAAGACAGGCATCTCTTTGTAACTCCAAATAAATACATCCCTAAACTCCTTGAGTAACTCAATATAAATGCTTTCTTCATCAACTTCTAGTAAAGCACTTAGGTAGGTGGGTCTTGATTCTTCATCAGTGCTAAGGTTGACTTCTTTTAAGGCATCAAATGTTGTCTTTACTCCTTCTTCAAGTTCGGGTGGAGCATCTTTCACATCTTTATCTTCTTGAGGATCCCCATCGTTGAAGGATATGTGATAACATGGTGAAACATCCTCCAATTCTGCATCATCCTCCATTAGAGACGAAATACCATTCTTGCCTTGTGTAGTAACATGATACGAATAACCCACACTTTCTTCGTCACGTTCCTTAGTGTAGAACACAGTATATAACTTTACCTTCAGTACTTTTTTACATGAAACCACAAGTTTTATTTTTTGCCTCACTCTAGAAGGAACCAAATTTTGGAAATCTTTAGAGATCTTCTGGATTCTAGGCAAAGCGGGTGTTCTTATGCTTTAATAATTTCTTTGGAACTTGTTCCCCTTCTTTAATGGACCCAATCTCTCAAATACGGAAGTCCTCATAGTTGATTTTCCAAGTCGATCAAAGACAGAAGGCTTGTTAGAAGCGGCAGATTCATCTTTCACAGTGATATAATTATTTCTCGCCCTTCTTATGGAGATGCGCATTGTTGAGGGTTGTTTATATCCCCAACTTTCATGTGGTTGCCTCGTAGCAGCTTCTGATGGGAGCTTCCCTAACTTTGATGGCTCATTGGGATTGTATCCAGCCTTTGCAAATGACTTATAAGCATTGAGAGCAAAACCTTCATTCGTATGTTTCGTAAGAAGTGCTATATCTTGTGGTGAATTCTGAGACACAGACTTTCTAAGTAGCTGCGAGGATAAATTAACCACCTCAATCCGTTTGATCGGAAGAGTTATCCCTTTTAGCATATTTTTGTATGGAGATCATATGATTCACCTTCATCTTTCTTCTTTCCAGGGACATATTAGAGCGCAGAAGTTACTTTCTTTCCGTGAGACACATTGTTCCCTTTATGAGATTTATTTGGGTTAGGGTGTGCCTCCTCAACAATAACTTCGGTTTTCTCGGCAACCACCTCAGCTCTCTCAGTCGTGGACTCATCATTCTTACCTTTCGTGACATCATCAGGTTTTAGCTCCTTCACAATGCGGTTCTTCAAGTAGAACTTTGCATCGGCGAAGTGTGATTCGGCCTCGGTGAATGGCTCGTCGTCAGCAACTATCTTCTTCTCGACTTCACCCTCATAGTACTTCAAACATTGATGGTAGGTAGATGGAACCACTTTATTCTCATGTATCCACGACCTTCCAAGCAAGACGTTGGATGAAGTCTTTGCATCGATCACATGCAGCCATACACTTGATTGCATATCTTCAATAGTGATCCCCAACCTGATCGCGCCTATGGCTCTTTACCTCCCTTGGTTGAATCCTTGAATCATCACACGACTTTTCGAGAGTTCGTTCATGGGAATGTCGAGTTCTTTCACAATGCGAATTGGCAAGATGTTCACTGAGGATCCTCCATCAACCAAAATTCGATTTATTCTTTCATCGCGCATATAGCCAACCAGGTATAGTGGTTGTTTGTGAGGAGTGTCACCTAGTAGAAGATCGTCATTCGTGAACGCAACTTTTTCCTCACAAGCATTAACTTCTTGAGGAATGGACTCAATGAGCTTTTCCGAAGATGGTGCCAATGGTAAGTCATCACTCTTTTCTTCCCCTTTGTCAGCGTGGTAACAAGAGGCCTAATACCCCTATGGGAAATCTTCGTGCAGAACCAACTTGGTAGGAACTCCTCTAATGTCACTGGATGTCGTGGCTTTTGAGGGTGGTGCACCTTCACTTTTGCTTTCTTCAAACGCCTAACTGGATTTTGTTACCTTGGTCTTTTTACCATCATTTTCCTTGTTGGTTGTTCGATCGATTCTTTACTTGGGCTCCTTTTGTGGAACCTACGACGACTCACCAATGTCCAACCTTCATCATCATCAGGTTGATCAACTTTAACTTTATTGTTCTCTAGTAATCTTCATTTTTATTTTCTCTAAAACTACAAAATTCATCTGAGTTGAATGATGTAAAGGTGATAGAGACTTGGTTTGCACTTTCTTCTCATCATCAAGCACGATCTTCTTTTCACGAGCCAAGTCCATAACTTTGTCCGTGAAGACAAAGCACTTCTCTAGAGGGTGGCTCACAAGTCGATGGTATTTGCAGTTATTTGGGTCATTCGTTTTCCCAGCTTCATTTGGTCGCTTTATCTCCGAAAGCTCAATGAGATTTAACTCGAGGAGTTCTTCAAAAATGGCTGGCACATCAAAATCTAGCAATGGGACTCCTTCTCTTGCATTTCTTTTAGAGTCAACTTTCCACTTGGCTTATCTTAAAAAGAAGTGGATTTCATACTCTGCTTCTTGCTCACCTTCGTTGCGAACTTCACAGGTGATGTGTTGACATTCATAGCTTTTTTGTTTTCAGACTTGGGTACAAACTTGCTCTATTTCCTGACTTCTTGCTTGTCGTTCCCTTTTCAAGGCTCATAGATGGGCAACCTTTCATTTCCAGCAGAGGCCATGCTCAACTCCATGTCATGAGCACGAGTTGCAAGTTCTTCAAATTTGCTAGGCTTGATACCTTACAAAATGTAGCGTAGTCCCCAGTGCATGCCTTGGATGCACATCTCTATGCCGGAAGCTTTACAAAGTTGTCTTTGCAGTTGAGGCTTGCATTCCTCCAACAATTGATAAAGTCGATAATCGGTTCTCCCTTTCGTTGACGAGTATTTGTAAGTTCTAAGTTCTATCATATTCACAGTATGTCTCATGCTATAAAAGTGATTAAGGAACTCTTGCTCTAGTTGATCCCAGCTATCAATAGATCCAGCCTCGAGATCCGTGTACCAATCAAAATTATTTTTTTAGTGAGCGGACAAACTGCCTGACGAAATAATCTCCATATGTCCCAGCATTGTTGCACGTCTCAACGAGGTGCACCACATGTTGCTTTGAATTGCTTTTACCATCAAACTGTTGAAACTTTGCAGGTCGAAAACCAGCGGGCATCTTCAATATATCGATCCTTGCAGTGTACAACTTTACGTATGTAAGGGAGGACTTGGCAGCAACTTCATATTTATTCTTAATAGTTCCTCCAATGAACTCCTTCAGTTGATCGATTGGAATCATCCCTTCAGATGAGACAAGGATAGCCTTAGCGGATGCTACTTGTCCTGGGGGAGAATCAATCTTGGAAACTTCTGGGAGCTTGCCAGGTGCATGGGTGGATTCTTCTTCTATCAAGATTCCTAACCATGTCTGTTAGCTTGTCAATTCTAGCATCTTGATTTTTCATGCACTTAGTCAAGCTAGCGATTGCTTCCGTCAAGTTTGCCAATTGCTCCTCCACAGATGAAGCGTTTGTCACCATGGATTGCATGATTGTTGTGGACGATGGGGAGTAGCATGGATTTCACACAGATTGATCCTCGATTGGCTCACGTTATGCGGTGTTAGTGGGTAGGATCCATCACTTGAAGCATCATCATCTTCCTTCACAACAGAGTTCTTGGATCCGGGGAGGTCAAGCAGAGCAAGAGTTTTCTTAATCTTTTCAGCAACATCACTTCCTACTTCGGGTGCGTTTGTGGAAGATCTTGCTCCTTTTGAGGATGAAGATCTGAAAACAGGGGTTGATGCGGATGGAACTTGGAGTGCTTGTTGTCTTAGAGAGCTTGCTTTGCTCCTCGTAACTGGTCCAAAGCTTCCAAAGGTAACATCAAAGATGCTTTCCATATCAGCATAGAACTTGGAATTAGCAGCCTTGGTGGAAGTTGATCTGAAATTGATTTTCTTTGAAGCTATTTCGATGTTCTTGAACTTTGGTGATTGAAAAGTTGGGATGAGAGGTAGAGATCGTCCCACTGGGCGTGCCAGAATTTGTAGAAAATAAATTTCATCAAGAAAATAAAATCAAGACCGAAATAATATTGCAACACTTGTAGTATTTGATTTCAAACAGTTTGAGTGTACAATCTCTATGAATCCTCTGATTCTTCTTTCCAATAGTAAATAAGTTCAAGGGCCTTTGAGCTTGATCTTGAATCTATATTTGTTTCCACGAACGATGATCTTGAATTAAACTAGCACGAACTTTGATTTGAACTTGTACTCCTTGAATCTTGATTTGTTCTTCGTTCTTGAGCTTGAACTTGATTTCTTGAACTTGAACGTGATTGCTTGAAGCTTGAAACTTATAGAGAAATTTATGGCGTTTGATCCACGAGCTCCCTCTTGCTTCTTGTTCTAACTTCTGGTGTCTTCTGAGTTATGAAGACCACTATTTATAGTTGTAGGAGGGAAGAGTTGTGATGAGAATAAACTCTTTCCGGCCAATTAGACTGAAGTGTGAAAAGGCCGTATTTGATTGCCCGGAATATGTAAGTTGCACATGTGGCGCGGTTTCATTGGCCTTGTAGTTTGGCTTGGCATGCCTTGTCATTTTGACACGTGGCACGATCCTATTGGATCTTTTTATTTGACTTGGCATTCCATATCATTTGGCACGTGGTACCAAACTGGGCCGCTAGGAAGATGACATTTTGGGCTTAATGAAGTGGGCTCATCACTTTAGCCCAATTCAATGGGTTAGCCAAATAGATTAAGACTTATTTATTTAATCTATATATATTGGACTTATATAATTAATTCAATTATAATAGCCCATAATATTTATTTGGACCAATATATCTTGAATTTTAATATATAATCCAAATTATTTTATGCATTTAATTTTAATAAAATTTATATGCCTAAGGATATATTTAATATTTAGCGGAGACAAAAAATCTTATTTTTGATATAAATAAGAAATTAAAACTACTAAAATTATATCTAAGTGACTATTACTATTATCAGTAAGGGACAACCCAAAGATTTTATCGTTCTTGCATTCAAGTTTTCAAACTATTGCCCTTAACATTACCGGTTTTTACTTTATCAATTTTGTGGGTGTTGAGTTAATGATACCACTTTTAAGTCCTATTTTGTAATTCTAAGAGTTTTTATAGGAGATAGTATACTGTATCTTTCAACATTCTCTTCTCACCCTACATTAACTTTTTATTACAGTAGATGCACTTAGATATTTCGTAAATAAAACTAACTTTTTGGGCTTTCTTAAGCTTTCAAATGGAGTCATCGCAGGGGTATCAACACAGGTGTGTCTCTTTAGTCTTCTTTGCCTAATCTTAATTTGATTTTGTTTTTATTTCTTTTAAATTTATTCTTAAAGAACAATTTTTTGGTTAGGTTTTTTGGCCTTTTAAATAATTTTTTGGTTTTGTATAGAATATTTTGGTCAAGTTTTTTTTTTTTTTCAAAACATAACTTTGTGCTTCTTGTTTTTCGGTTTCAAAGATCATTCCGATTTAATTTTTAGAAACCAAAATTGACCTTTTCAAAGAAAAATGTATTTTAAACTTTGAAGGGCTTTTATAATTTGATTTTAGGACAACTTATGCTCTTGAAATTATGAGAAGATCTTTAAAAAAAAAAAATTATCGTCTCGTTAGATTTTAAATTTTTGGAGTTTAAAACTAAGACTGACACATTTGTCTATCCTACAATATGTAGCACAAGAACAAATATCCAAAAGCGAAGATCTATACAACATCAACAAGATATTTTGATCATAAATATACGGGATATTGTTACGTTTAAATAAAAATATGAACCCCCAGATTTATATTGATTATGTCCGCTAAATGTCCAGGTTAATCTTACCTCTAAATAAAAATAGAACCTTACATTTTAAAGGTAGCAATAAGCAAACTAAAGTCTCGTGAGTTCAAACATAGGGGAATTAGATTTGCTTCTTTGTTGTGTTGATACGAGTTTTAACCAAATCTCTTAAATATGACACATGGTATATCAATTCCGGATTTACAAGGAATACAAGACTGAAAATATGCTGATGAATTTGAAATTTATATTGATTATAAGTTGAGCACATTTAATTATTTTTTATCAGGAGAAATAAAATATTTGGTGAAAACTTTAAAAAATAATGCAAATTGTTGTTTTTAATTTTAGGTATTACTTTTTGACCTTGAATATGGGCCCGGCTCAGCACGGGCTTAG
The DNA here is from genome assembly GCA_002018475.1 of Nicotiana obtusifolia. Lineage (NCBI taxonomy): Eukaryota > Viridiplantae > Streptophyta > Magnoliopsida > Solanales > Solanaceae > Nicotiana > Nicotiana obtusifolia. Next base: position 1,212 of record MCJB01052632.1, on the reverse strand, counting down.
TGCAACTAGTAGTTTATATAAAACATATCCCAACTAAGACTGGCTAATGGTCCGGTTCTAACCGGACCGGACCGGTTAGAACCGGACCAAATACACGAGGGAGGGTTGGGGTCCGGTCACGAAACGGCTCAGGGATTTAAAATCGGACGAACCGGTACTGTTTGGGGCCCGGACCGGACCGGACCGGACCGGACCGGACCGGACCGGAAATACTGCCAGCCTCTTCCTCTTTAAATTATAGCCGTTGCCAACGGCTATATTGATGAAATAGCCGTTGGGCAACGGCCAAAAACGGCTCTTTGCACCCCATAACCCCTCCATAACCCCCCCCTAACTATTTTTTCTTATAAATACCCTATTATTTCATCATATTATTCACAAAAATCATCAAACTCTCTCTAATTCTCTCAAAATCATCTACAATATTGTTATTTTGTTACATTGGCTACTTGTGTAAAGTTTAACTTCTACAATTTTGGCTATTATTTATCAAGTGTTACTTGGAGTTGCTAAATTGCTATCGATTGAAGCTTCAAGTTTCAACTTCATTTCAATTATACGGCTATATTGGTTGGTCGTTCCTATCTCTACTCTTTAATTATTCTTTTGTGAAATATTTATTTTATTGGTTGTTATTTTATTTGCTTATTGCTATAAATTATAGTTATGTCTCAAAGAGGTTCAATTGGAACTGGTAGTGTAGGGAGGGCACGTGGTCGTTCGGAAAATAAGGGTAAAGGAATTATGGGTAGTTCTACTTCTAATCAACACGTAGAGGAACATCAATATTATCATGATTTTAGCTCCTTTAACCCACTTGATTCACAAAACGTAGAAGCAGAATTTAATTATGAAACTGGGGTTAATTTAGAAGAACAACGTGAATTTGAGGCTAGTCCACCTGAAGTTCAGTCCGACTTGCCTCCCCCCGTACCTCCCACTAGAGCCCCGGTTCAACGTAAGGAAAGATCTGAGGTTTGGGAGTTTGTACAGAAAAACAAGGAAAATTAGACGGCTATTTGTGGTCTTTGTGGACATGTGTGGGTATTTAGAACTGGGGGTAATGAAGGTGGGACGGGTAAAATTAGAACTCACTTATCAATAAAACATCCCAAGGAATGGTCAAAGCGGGCGGGGGGTGTTTATTTTGGAACCGAGCATGGGGGGGTAGCACATGACGCATCCTCGGGTATCCAAACTAAATATAACCCT
>MCJB01052631.1:13949-24581 GCA_002018475.1 Nicotiana obtusifolia | reverse complement strand
GCAAGAAAACATATTCTTTCTGAATTTTGTAATGATAAGTGGAAAAGTTTTAAAAACTGGTATACTGAGTTTTATAATACTGATGATAAAAGAAGTATTTCCCAAGAATTTTATGAATTCTGTGCTTTGCATAATCAAATTATTTATTTTGTTCCTTGGTTTATAACCACTTATATGCCTATGTATATCAAAGTGCTTGAAAGAACTTATATTGATAGTTCTGGAAATCAGGTGAAACGTATATATCCACCACACACTCCTTTTGTATTACCTAATAATACAGGCCTTACTTTCAATGCTTTTCAAAAATTCATTGAAGACGATATTGCTAGTAATGGTATTAAAGAAATTAATAATTTGATTTCTCAAAATAATTATTTATCTTTATATGTTAAAGTTTTGGGTGAACATATTAGTTCTCTTGATGCAAAACTTGATTGCTTGACTGATTTAGTAAAAAAAATGAGTACTTCTTCAGATCGTTCCTTAGTTATACATTCGACTCATATTACTCCGGATGAGCCTCCTACTTCCACAAAATTACCTTCTTCAATACAGAGGCCTCCAGATATTACTGGATTTCAAATAAAATCTCGTGAAGATTTAGAGGAACTAGTTAACGCTAAATTAGCCGGCTTAAATATTAAGCCCCTCGATTTAGCCTCTGAATTTGCAGAAAATATTTCTGATCCTTCCAAAGATTATAAGGAAGAAACCAGGTCCGAGATAAATAAGCTTCATAAGCTTAGAAAAATAGGCAAACGATATGGAGATATGCCTAGAATGGATACCTATTATTATCCTAGACCAACGCCTCAGGATGTTCTAGTTGAAGAACGAGACTGGAACCAAACCAACACCAGTTATAACGGTGATGCCATTTATGAATGGAATTTAGATGGTTTGACTGATAGACAAATCAGTATTGTTGTACATCGTATGTTGATGTATTCTACTATTTGTAAAGCCACTTCTGAACATAATACTGAGCCAGTTATCACTAGAATGATAGTGGAAAGCTTTACAGGACAATTACGAGGATGGTGGGATAATTTTATGTCTGCCGATGATAAACTCGCTATTTATAATGCCACTCAGAGTGAACCTGGAGTAGATACTTTAGGAAGAGCTCTAGTTGCCGGAAGACAAGATTGTGTATATACTCTTGTATTAACCATTATAGAACATTTTAGTGGTAGATTTACTAATATGTATGAAAATATTCGTACATTATTAAATGGTCTTAGATGTAGACATTTAGGTGATTTTCGTTGGTATAAAGATACTTTCCTTAGTAGGGTAATGGATTTACCTGAAAGCAATAGTGATCATTGGAAAGGAAAGTTCATAGATGGATTACCACCTTTATTTGCAGAAAGAGTTCGTAAAACTCTTCGTGGTAATAATGTTCAAATTTTTTTATAACACCCTTACCTATGGAAAATTAATAGGTGCTTGTACCCAAGAAGGGCTAAACCTATGCAACGAGCTAAAGTTAAAACAGCAGCTCAAAAGACAGAAACTAACTGAAAGAGCTCAGTTAGGTGATTTCTGTCAACAATTCGCAATGGATGATGGTTCTTCTTCTCGGAAAAAGGGAAAAGGGAAGAAAGACGATTATTACCAAAGAAAAGGTAAGACAAGACATCGTCGATCTAAAGAAGAGCAATATGCTCGAAGGAAGCATCGAAAAATATGCGATTTGCTAAGAACAGGTCTAAAAGAGACCTAAAAGATATAAAGTGTTACAAATGTGGAAAATTTGGTCACATTGCTCCAAATTGCAAGAAAGAGAAGCTTAAAGCACTCGCTCTTAAAATGGATGAAAAATCCAAAGAAAAGTTTTTGCAAATTATGGCAGAAACTTCGTCAGATGATTATAATAGTGATAGTTCTTCATCTGTTTCTTCTGAAAACTCTATCAAATTATTAGACTTATCTGATAATGATTCTTGTGATAAATGTGAAGGTGCTTGTAATTGTGAAAATTTGGATTTTTATAAACTCCAATCACAATTTCAAATAATTTTGAAATAAAGCATTTTACTTCTGAAAATATTTTACAACTTTTAAAAGAAATCTCAGACCCTATTTTGAGAGAAAAAAATTATAAATTTGGCTTCTACTTCTACTTCTACTTCTCAATCGGCTGATAAGCCTATTAAGAAAAGAGATATACTAGAAGAAGTTCCATATTCTGTGGCGGAAGTTCAAAAACGTCTTCTACAAAAGAATTCCCCACAAAATATGAATCTTCCTAGTTATACCTCTTCCTTGGATGATTTAAAAATTGAAGTAGAAAAATTTAAAAATGAGATTAAATCTCTTAAACAAAATCAAATGATTTTAGATCATCGAATAAATCAAGTTGAAAAAAATGTTTCAGTTGATCTAAAGAAAAAGGGAGTAATGTCGCCTGAAAATAATGACTTAGAAGAAATTTCTGATTTTTCTAAAAAAGCTATTCTTGATCCTAATCACTATTTGTTCTTAGGAATGATACAAATAATCACTTCGCATAGATGGTATGTTAAGTGCACTATTTTAGTTGATAATAATTTCTCGATTACTGAAACTGCTCTTATTGGTAGTGGTGCTGATATTAGCTGTATTCAAGAAGGAATAATCCCTTCTAGATATTTTCAAAAAACCTCTCATAAGGTTAATTCTGCCTCTGGTGATAGAATGAAAATTGAGTATAAATTACCTAATGCTTATGTTTGTAAACAAAAGATGTGTATTCCTCATTTCTTTATCTTAGTTAAAGATAAAATGTTTCCTCCTATTATATTAGGAACGCCTTTTATTCAAACAATTTACCCGTTTACTCATGTAGATAGTAATGGGTTTGATGCTACATATATGGGAAAGAAGATTTCCTTTCAGTTTATAACTGAACCTCTTGCTCGTAATATTAACTCATTGATTGATAGAAAAAATTTTCATATGAATTCTCTACAACATGAAATATATAGCATGACTATAGAGGATATTTTGAAAACTGCAAAAGTTCAAGAAAAGGTTAAACTTATTTCTGAACAATTTGCAATCTCTATTTGTGCTAATCATCCTAGTGCTTTTTGGGACAGAAAAAAGCATATTGTTTCTCTTCCATATGAAGAAACTTTTTCAGAGGAAAATATTCCGACTAAATCTCGCCCCTGCCAGATGAATTCCGAACTGGTAGAATTTTACAAAAAGGAAATTGATATACTTGTGCAAAAGAATTTGATTAAACCTTCTAAATCTCCATGGTCTTGCACTGCTTTTTATGTCAATAATACTGCAGAAAAAGAACGTGGAATACCAAGGTTAGTTATCAATTATAAACCTTTAAATAAAGTTTTAAAGTGGATCAGATACCCGATCCCAAATAAAAAAGATTTACTTTCAAGATTATATGATGCTAATATCTTTTCAAAATTTGATTTAAAATCCGGATATTGGCAAATTCAGTTATTTAAAGAGCATACTTATATAACTGCTTTTAATGTTCCATTTGGACAATATGAATGGAATGTTATGTCATTTGGTTTAAAGAATGCTCCTTCTGAATTTCAGAAAATTATGAATGATATTTTTAATCCTTATTTGGATTTTATTATTGTCTATATTGATGACATTCTTGTATATTCTAAAACGTTAGAATTGCATTACAAGCATCTTGATATTTTCAAGAAAATTGTTATACAAAATGGTTTGGTTATATCTAAACCAAAAATGAGTTTATTTCAAACCAATATTAGATTTCTTAGACATTATATTTGTCAGGGAAAAATAACTCCCATTCAACGTGCAATAGAATTTGCCTCTAAATTTCCTGATATTATTACTGATAGAACTCAATTACAGAGATTCTTAGGAAGTTTAAATTATATTTCTCCTTTTATAAAGGATTTGTCTAAGGACTTGGCACCTCTCTATGAAAGGCTCAAAAAGGGTTATAAATCACCCTGGACTGATGAGCACACTAATATAGTTAAATCTATTAAAAAGAAAGTTATTTCTTTACCCTGTTTAACTCTTGCTAATCCTTTATGGCAAAAAATTATAGAAACAGATGCTTCCTATATTGGATTTGGAGGTATTCTGAAACAGGTAAATCCAAATGATAAGAAAGAATATCTTATCAGATATTATTCGGGAAAATAGACTACGGCCCAAAAGAAGTATGCAACCATAGCCCATGAAATGCTGGCAATTGTTAAATGTGTTCTTAAATTTCAAGATGATTTATATAATCAAAGATTTTTGATTAGAACAGATGCTCAAGCAGTTAAATTTATGTTTAATAAAGATTTCAAACATGATGCTTCAAAATTAATTTTTGCAAGATGGCAAGCTCAATTAGCTCCATTTGATTTTGATATTGAATATAAAAAAGGAATTGATAATTCCTTACCGGACTTTCTCACTCGAGAATATTTAAATGAATCTTGACCAATTTTATTTATGCAGGATGAGGCCAGTATGGCCCTCACAATCTTGACCAATTTTATTTAGAGGAAAATTTATCAAAAAATCCATAGTCATAGATTTTATTAATAGGGACTTGAGGAATAGTCCATTTATTTAATAAATCAAGATTCAGAGGTACATCTACCTCTTCAAGTCTAGTATTTTTGATACTAGTTTCTTCGATATCCATGTTCGATAAGAATATCTATGTTGAATACTATACCTGTCAAATACCATAAAACAATTCCTAGGTGGAATTGATAATTCCTTACCAGACTTTCTCACTCGAGAATATTTAAATGAATCTTGACCAATTTTATTTATGCAGGATGAGGCCAGTATGGCCCTCACAGTCTTCCTCTAATAGAGGGAGAGGAAGAGGAAGAAATCAAAATCAAAGCCGAAATACCGGCCAAGGAAGTAGATATACAACTTCCAGAAATAATCCAGTTATAAGAATGGGTAATAGAACTCTTGTGAATGAGAATATTTCTCAAATAGGAGCATCATCCTCCAGAGCATCATCATCTGGATCAATTAATTTGGAAGATATTCCAAAAGATAGTCCTTTATATGAGACTTTACAGCAGTATATACAACTGCAAAATCAGTCCAACTTGCAAAGTGATACATATGCAAGTGCTGCTATGGAAAGTTCTTATGATAGCAAGAACTATGAAAAATTGCCAAAAAAGGAAGTTATACTTCTTACTGAAGATTCTGACATTGATAGAAAGTCAGAGCCATGGGAATTACTTCAGAGATATCTCTCTGACAACTTATATTTTCCAGGGCAGTCATATAAGACTCGTTCTTATTACGAGAAGATATTGAAAGAAACTGAAAGTGTAGAGATAACTGACTTTCGGGATTCTAGAAATGAGCAAGTAATAAACTTCTCAATTTATTATAAAAAAGATTATATCCGCAGAAGAATGGGGACTTTCCACTATGAGGGAAAGACATGTTACTCTTGATACAGGAGTAAAAGCAAGTTATACTTATTGGGACTATATCCAAGCTTTCAGTACTACTCTTTTTTTATAATAATCCTAAACAGAAACATACCTGGTTTATAAAAGTATGCCACAAGAATTTTTTCAAAAATATTCCAAATTGGTTTCTACACTGGTGGACTTATCATGGACCAACAGTTCGTATTCTTCCAAAACAGCTCAAGGAATTATATGACAAATGGGTATTGGTTTCTCCCGACTTAGACTCCATATATCACAAAGATCATGTGAACTGGCCCGAAAATATAGGGCAAATATATTTCTTCTTGGAATTCTCAGTACCATGGATACATAAATGGATCCCATAGTTCGGATATACCGAAGAACAGATACCATGTATCTATCGGACTTATTATAATAATTTCTGGGAGAAAATGTTAAAACAAAACCCAGAAACAAAACTATTATACGGGCAAGATACTATGGATAAATTGATTCATAGCATTGAAGAATATTCTTCCAAGCCGAAGACTGTGACGATTGAAGACAGTCCATTAAAGCATATTGCTAGAAAGATACTGTATCAACCAGGAGATACAGATGAAAAAATTGAAGCATATTTGCAGCAGGTTAAACAAGGCATAATTGAGCAAATTGCTCAAAGGTCAGAAAAATCTGACACTTCTATGACAAGTAATGCTACTCAATCTTTATACCAAGATTCTCAAGCAGATGAAGAGATAGATGCAGATATCATAATAGAAGAAGCTGAAAAATTAATTCAGCAAGAAAAAGAAGATAAAGATGACGAAGATTTCGTTAAAAGAATGATGATACTGCAAGGAAAGAAGCCGACAAAATAATGTTGGTGGGACCCAATTGTCAGTGTTCACATATATATATATATATATATATATTGCAAAGTCAATTTCAATTATGAATTCAATTATTAAGATATAGATATGTGTTTAAATAATTCCTATATTACATGATAAAGTCCTAAGTCTACCCGGACATAGACATGCTTTAGCCACGTATGGACTCTCTTCACCTCGTGCGTACGTAGCACTCAAAACTAGTAGCACATAACAATTACATCACCTAGGGGGTAGTATTTCCCTGGTAAGGTTAGACATGAGATTTACCTCTGTAACGACTCGGCTGGTTGTTTTGAGAGTATTAGCCCTAAATCCCTATTTACTGCTCCCTCTATTTCATTCTATGGTTACGTGACTTGCCGGGAGGTTTGGTTTTTGGTTTCGGAGCGAAATGGGACACATAGTCCCTAAAATGGAAGTTTAAGTCGTAGGAATTGACCGCAGTTTGATTTGTCTGAAGACGACTCCGAAATGGAGGTTTGACGGTTCTAACAGTTCCATATGGTGATTTTGGTCTTAGGAGCATGTCTGGATGTTGATTTGGAGGTTTGTAGGTCATTTAGGCGTTAATTGGCGAAGTTTGGAAAATATTGGATGATTTTTGGAAAATTTGACTACGCGTGGAGTTTTTGTTATCGGGGTTGCAATTCGATTTCGAAAGTTAAAATAGGTCAGTAATGTCAGTTGTGACTTGTGTGCATAATTTGAGGTCAATAGGATTTGATTTGATAGGTTTTAACGTCGAATGTAGAAGTTGGAAGTTCTAAAGTTTATTAGGCTTGAATCGATGTGCAATTTGTGTTTCTGGCGTTGTTTGATGTGTTTTGAAGGCTCTACTAAGTTCCTATGATATTTTGAGACTTCTTGGTATATTTGGTTGAGGTCCCGAGGACTTTGGATGGATTCCGGATGATTAACGGAACGAAAATTGGACTTAGAACAAATCTGAAAATTTTTACCTTCTAGTGCAATTGCACCTGCAGAATTGTGCTTGCAGGTACGAGCTTGCAGAAGCGAGCATGGCAGCGCAGAAGCAGAAAGGGGCTGAGTGTGGCAGAGGCCACAGGTGCGCGTGAATGACCACAGAAGCAGAGTCGCATCTGCAGCAAGCCAACCGTAGATGCGAAATTAGGAGAAGGGGAGCTGCTTCGCAGAAGTAGAAGTTTCTCCGCAGAAGCGGCCTCGCAAGTGCGAGCCCTAGTCCGCAGAAGCGAAAATCCTGGCCATAAGTGGAATCCGCACCTGTGATGGTTTTTCCGCAGGTGCGGCGTCGCAGGTGTGACTGAGGCCTCGCAGAAGCAACTTTACTGGGCAGAAAAGGCCTAATTCGAAGGTTTGATCGCACTTTGATTTTTCGACCTAGAGAGCTTTGTTTGTGGCGATTTTTCAAGAGATTTGCAAGGAAATCATTGGGGTAAGAAATTCTCACTCGGTTTTGGCTACATTACACAAATATATTGTTGTTTTTGTCATTTAATTAGAGTTCTTATTTGGAAATTTGAAGAAAAATTAGAAAAACTTCTTACACTAAAAATTTGGGGATTTGAAAGGTGATTTGAGGTCGGATTTGAGTAATTCTTGTATGGTTGGACTCGATATCAAATGGATGTTCGAATTTTATAATTTTTGGTCGGGTTACGAGACGTGGGCCGGGGTCGACTTTTTGGAGCGATTTTTCAATTCTTTACTGAACTCGTAGATTTATTATTTAAATTAGTTTCTTATAGTTATATTTATAGTATGCAATTATTTTGGCTAGATTTGAGCCGATCGGAACTGAAAAGTCGAGGGAAAGGCATTCTTATTGATTGATTGAGCGAGATTTGAGGTAAGTGACTTGTCTAACCTTGTGTGGGGGAAACGCCTCTTAGGTTTGGTACTGTAATGGTATTTGCAATACGTGAAGGCCGTGTATGCGAGGTGACGAGTGCGTACTCGGGTATAATGTTGAAAAAATCCGGTTCTTGCTAAGTGGTTTCCTTTTAATTCCTTAACTGAGTTAACCTACATGTGCAGTCATCATGTTTAGTCCAATGTCGCATGTCTACGTATCTTATCTCTTACTTGCAATTTGTGCAACATGCTTAGTTGGATTTTCTGCTTCTTGATCTTGTATTCAGTTTTTAACTGTAGAATTCCTTGCTATAATTTTATTTTCTCATTGGTTATCTGTTGTATATTTACTTTTTGGACTACGAGGCGGTACCTAGGCATCACCCCTGTTGCATATTTGCTTTTAGGAATACGAGGCGGTACTCCGGGAGCGCCTCTGTTGCATATTTACTTTTGGGACTACGAGGCAGTACCTCGGGAGCGCCTCTGTTGTGTAATTACTTTTGGGACTATGAGGTGGTACCTCGGGAGCGCTCCTGTTGCATATTTACTTTTGGGACTACGAAGCGGTACCTCGGGAGTGCCCCGGTTATTTACCTCTATTTGTGTTGTTGTTATCTTTATGTAATTTCTCATTGTTCACCTCTCAGTCATTTCATTGTATTATTATATCTTCTTCCTTGTTTCCTATTATTTTCAGTGAGCCCTGACTTGACCTTGTCACTACTCTACTAATGTTAGGCTTGTCACTTACTAGGTACCGTTGTGGTGTACTAATACTATGCTTCTGCACATGTCTTTGTGCAGATCCAGGTGTATCTTACCAACCCCGATATTAGTGCGCTGTGTTGCTGCTTGGAGACTTCAAGGTATACCTGCCTGCGACCGCAGGCCTCAGAGTCCCCTTCTATTCCATCCTTCTCTTATTTCTTTATATTTTGATAGGCAATGATGTTTGGGATTATTCGGTACTGTACTTAAAGCTTGTGAATTATATCTCACGAGGTTTTGGAATTTTATGTATTGAGTTTTGGTAGATTCCTTTCATGAAATTGTTGGGATGTTCACGTTTTAATCTCTTATTTAATATTTCCGCGTATTGTTAGGCTTACCTAATCTTAGGGACTAGATGCCATCACGATATCCCACAGAGGGAAATTGGGGTCGTGACAACCTCGCTTCGACGTTCCATAACCGGCTCCAACGCCTCTCTAACACCTCAACTCTAAGGCAAACGTCTCGAAACTAGTCAAGCAACGTGTAAATCAATCAAAATATACTCAATGCTTACAATTTATCAATTTATAATGATTCCCAACTCTGCTCGAAAAGTCAATAAAGTCAGCCCTCGGGCCCACGTGCCCGGATTCCGAAAATTTTTGAAGATAAACTTTACCCATAACACCCCAAACTCAAATATATAATTTATTACTAATTCCATTTCTAAAATGATGGTGAAAATCCAAAATTATCAATTTTAGGTCTTCCTCTTAAAATCCCAAAACTTCCATGAATTTCCATAAATTTTCACGTAAAAATCCGTATATAATCCAAGTATTTAACTTGTAATAGGTGAGAATCACTTACCTCGTGTTGCTCGATGAAAAACCCTCAAAATAGCTCCTCAACTTCGGTCAACCCAAGAGAAAATGAGAAAAATGAGAGCTCAGTCTCGTTTTAAAAGTACCACTACCCAACGACTTTCGCACCTGCGGCAAAAACCATAGTAGGTGCGGTTCTCTCCAAGCCAGGAAAATCCACTTCTACGGACCAAATTCCACTCCCCCGTGACCGCTTCTGCGGTCCACCATGTGCTCTCGCACATGCGGAGACCTTCTGTTTCTCCAACCCCAGTTTCCCAGCTCGCTCTTTTACTGAGCATTCTTCGCATCTGCGGGCTCGCAGATGCGGGAATATCCTCGCATTTGCGGCCATCCCAGCTCTGTCCAAATGTCCGTTCTGCGACCACAATACTGCACCTGCGGGCTCGCACCTGCGACCCTTTCCACGCAGGTCCGATTGCACCAGATCTCAGCTGCCTCAGCACTTCACCCGAGTCCAAACTCGATCCGTTTTAATCAGATTCACACCCGAGGCCTCCTAGACCCCGTCCAATCACACCAACAAGTCCCAATAGCTTATACCAACTTATCCAAAAGCTCAAAACGCCAAAATCATGAATCGACGATCAAAATCTTTCTTTCAACTTTCAAACTTCCAAACTTCGACGAATGAGTCCGAATCATATCAAAACATTCTAGAATGACGCCAAAATTTGCGTACAAGTCACAAATCACAAATCACGATACGAACCTATTTCAAGACTCGGAACCCCAAAGGGACATCGATAACACAAAAACCTACTTCAAACCAAACTTAGGAAATTCTTAAACCTTTGAAATGCCAACCTTCCATAATAAGCGCCAAAATACTTTCGGACCACCCGATTCTCAACCCGAACATACGCCCAAGTCCGAAGTCATCATAAGAACCTATTGGAACCTTCA
>MCJB01052630.1:323310-377527 GCA_002018475.1 Nicotiana obtusifolia | reverse complement strand
TCGGTCCCAATTTCCCCTCATTAGGGTCTCGAGTATTGAGGGTGGTTTTTCTTAGCACCAAGTCCCCTGTATTGAAGTGTCAAAGTCGAGTTCTACGATTGTAGTACCTCTCGATTCTTTGCTTTTGAGCTGCCATTCGAACTAAGGCGGCCTCTATCCTTTCATCCAAAAGTTCCAGGCAAGCGTTCATAGCTTCTTGGTTGGATTTTTCGATCGCATATTGGAACCTGAGGCTCGGTTCGCCCACCTCGACCGGAATCAGGGCTTTAGCTCCATAGACTAAAGAGAAAGGCGTGGCTCCGGTACTATTTTTTTCAGATGTTCGATATGCCCATAAACTTTCAGGAAGCATCTCTCTCCATCTTCCTTTGGCGTCGACCAGTCATTTCTTCAGATTTTGAAGTATAGTCTTATTGGTTGATTCCGCCTGGCCGTTGCCGCTGGGATGGTAAGGAGTAGACAAAATTCTTTTGATTTTGTTATCTTCGAAGAATTTAGTTATCCTGTTGCCGACGAACTGCTTTCCATTGTCGCACACGATCTCTGAAGGCATCCTAAACCGGCAGATGACGTGATCCCAAATGAAATCGATCACTTTTTTTTCTCTGATCTTCTCATAAGCCTGCGCTTCTACCCACTTAGAGAAATAGTCAGTTACAAAAAGTATAAATTGAGCCTTACCTGGAGCTCGAGGGAGTGGTCCTACTATGTCCATCTCCCATTTCATGAACGGCCATGGCGACAAAACCGAATGCAGCGTTTCGGCTGGCTGATGGATGATCGGTGCATGTCTTTGATATCCATCGCATTTGCGTACGAACTCCTTCGCATCTTTTTCCATGTCGACCCAATAATAGCCGGCTCGGATTACTTTCCGTACCAGAGAATCTGAGCCCGAATGGTTGCCGCAAGCCCCTTCGTGTATCTCTTTTAGGATGTATTCTGTATCCCCTGGGCCGAGACATATAGCTAAAGGTCCTCCAAAAGTTCTCCTATAAAGGGTTCCGTCATCGGCCAAACAAAACCGGGCTGCCTTTGTACGTAAAGCTCTCGACTCTTTGGGATCGTGTGGAACCTTGCCCGAGCTGAGGTATTCTATGTACTTGTTCCTNAGTCTCGTGGCCAGCTGTAGCATCGATCATACGATCGATGTTGGGCAGCGGGAAAGAGTCTTTAGGGCAGGCTTTATTTAAATCCTTATAATCAATGTACATTCTAAGCTTGTTTCCCTTTTTTGGCACTACCACTACGTTAGCTAGCCACTCGGGATATTTTACTTCCCGAATGGACCCTATATTTAAAAGCTTAGTTACCTCTTCGTGAATGAAGGCCTGTTTGGCTTCGGATTGGGGCCTCCTTTTCTGCTTGACCGGCCGGAATTTGGGATCGACACTTAGCTTATGTGTCGCAATCTCCGGTGGTATGCCTGTCATATCCAAATGGGACCAAGCAAAAGAGTTTTCGTTAGCCGAAAGGAAAGAGAGTAATTTACCCCTGAGCTCGGAGTTCAAACCCGAGCCCAGGTATACCTTCCGATCGGGCGCATCGTGACAGATTGAGATTTGTTCTAATTCTTCGATCGTTGATTTGGTTGCATCAGTTTCATCGGGGGCAACAAAGGATCGAGGTACCCCGAAATCATCTTCATCTGGTTGCCTTCCCTCAAATTCGTCGTTCGAGTGTGGCTTTTGTAATTGCTATTTGGCTTTCTGTTGATGATCGACGGGCCTCGATGTTGTTTCTTCTATTGCGAACATTTCCCTCGCTGCATGCTGCTCCCCATAAACGGTGGTGATCCCTTCAACCGAGGGGAACTTCAACATCTGGTGCAAAGTTGATGATACTGCCCTAATATCATGTATCCAGGGCCTTCCGAGCAGGGCGTTATATCTCATATCACCTTCGATTACACAGAATCTTGTTGCCCTGGTGGTACCAGCTACGTTCACCATCAATGTTATTTCTCCCTTAGTTGTTTCTGTTGCCATATTGAAACCATTGAGTATCTGGACCTTGGAGACGATTTGATCTGTTAGTCCCAACTGTTCGACGACCCAGGACCGGACTATGTTGGCTGAACTTCCAGGGTCGATAAGAACGCGTTTTACTCGGGTATCGTGTATCATCATTGATATCACCAATGCATCGTTATGAGGTTGTGCAAGGTCCTCGATTTCCCTGTCGCTAAAGCATAAAGTCCCTTCGGGAGCATAGTCTCGAGTTCGTTTCTCACGGGTGATGGAGATTTTCGTACGCTTCAATACCGGCACTTGGGGTGCGTCCACTCCTCCAATTATCATGTTGATGGTATGTTTCGGTTCCCTTTGATCTGCCGGCCTGTCCCTATTCTCATAATGAGTCTTCGCTCGGTCACTAAGAAATTCTCTAAGATGCCCATTTTCGAGCAATCGGGCAACCTCCTCTCTCAACTGTCTGCAATCCTCGGTTCTATGTCCATGAGTTCCATGGTATTTACACACGAGGCTAGGATCCCTTTTGGCGGGATCGGTTTGAAGTGGTCTTGGCCATCTGGTGTCTTTGATGCGACCGATTGCCGAGACCAAAGCTGCTGAGTCAACATTAAAGTTATATTCGGATAACCGGGGTGCTTTTTGTCGATTATTGATTTTCTCGGGGTTGCCCCTCGGCAACGGCCTCCTGTTCCTTTGGTTCCCTTCGTATCTATTTTCCTGTCTCGGGACCTTGAGTCCCCTCGACAAAAGCCGTCGATCTTCTGGGTACGGTCGATGTCTGTCTCGACTTGACCTTGGTTTTTGGAAATTGTCTCTTCGAGGTCGATGAAAAACCTTGGCCGTATAAGAGGAAACTGATGCGATTCCGACCTGATCATCTTCTATTCTGATTTTCGACTGATATCGGTTGTGGATATTAGCCCATGTGATGGCCGGGTATTCGATCAGACTCTGCTTAAGCTGCCTTGATGCGGCAGAGCTACCGGTGTTTAACCCTTGAGTGAAAGCTTGTACCGCCCAGTCGTCTGTAACCGGTGGTAAATCCATCCGCTCCATTTGGAATCGAGATACGAATTCCCTTAGTGTTTTACTATCACGCTGCCTGACTTTGAATAAATCAGACTTCCTTGTTTCGACTTTAATGGCCCCTGCATGGGCTTTGACAAATGTATCTGCTAACATGGCGAAGGAGTCAATGGAATTTGGTGGTAAATTTTAATACCAAGTCATCGCTCCTTTGGATAGAGTTTCTCCGAATTTCTTCAGGAGGACGGACTCGATTTTGTCGTCCTCGAGATCATTTCCCTTTATAGCACAAGTATAGGCTGTTACGTGTTCATTCGGGTCCGAGGTTCCATTGTACTTAGGAATATTGGGCATGTGAAATTTTTTGGGGATTGGCTTCGGAGCGGCGCTAGAAGGGAATGGTTTTTGTATGAACTTTTTGGCATCCAAACCCTTCAATACCGGAGGTGCTCCCGGTATCTGGTCTACCCTTGAGTTATATGTTTCGACCTTTTTATCATAGGCTTCAATTCTTTTTTCGCCTGTTTCGACCCGCCTGGTTAATTCTTCTAGCATTTTGATAATTCCGGAATTGGTCCCGGCACCGCTTTCATCCGGTGTCACTATAACCGGCTCGTTCTATCCGATTGCTGCTCGAGGGGTAGCATTTTCTGCTCTGTCTGGGCTCCGGGTGCGGCTTTGTAGTTGGGCTATAGCTACTTGTTGAGCTTGTAGCATGTCAAATATTACCCTGAGGCTGATTTCGCCTTCTTCGCTTTGTTGAATTCCTGAGCGGTTCTCCCCTCGAACGCTATGCGTTGAGCCGGATGCTTAGTCGGCTTCGATCGCCACTTGAGAATTGACATCGGCTGGGATTTCATGTCCGGGCAAATTGTTGTTTTCTATTTGGTTGTTGATCTCGTTACTGTGGGGGAGTGATTGTGCCATGATTAATCTGTGTCCTGAAAGACAAAGAATTCTGCAAAGAGCAAGCGTAAAGTTGTGTTTTCAAGGACAAAATGTATCAAAAATTTACTAATATCCTTTGCCCCACGGTGGACGCCAAACTGTTTACCCTTTAAATCGGATAACAATTGAATTTGTTCGCAGAGCTAAGGATCCGTAAATTAGTTTGATACCAAATAAACATAAGTAGTAAGTAATCAGAGTGCTATAAGAGAGATAGAGCAATCAAACCGTAAATATATTAATGAAGAATCGCATGTAATGGAACAATCTCTCAACAAACAGTAGTAGAGAGCTTAATATTGAATTCTGAAGAACAGTAGAGATGATAAAGTAAATTGCCTAGTGAGATGAGAAGAATGAGTTGCCCTTTAATGAAGGGTATCTGCCTTTTTTATAGGCAAGTGTTAATGTCCTAGGTAAGTGTAAGAGTCATAGGTAAGTGTAAGAGTCATAATAAAAGCGGGGAACTGATTACAAGGAAAACCCCATTAATCATGGGATTTAATACTCTTAAATGATAGCATAACGGCCGTAATGGTTGAGGTAATTAATTCTGGCGAAACGTCCGATGATTAGCGAGACCTTCGGGTTGGGGCCGATCCACAATCACGAAGCGTCTCCTGGCCGACTATGCCAGTTGTTTTATTTCGGTCTCTCCATCCTGTGCGACCGATTTGCCGTTCCTGGACCGGGGCAACCCGATCTCATTTCGTACCCGAACCCGACTTCACTTAGGTATATCCAACCCAATACAAAATCCTTATATTAGCTTTTATCATGTTTTGCTCAAGGAAGTCAAGAACAACAAGACCCCTTTTCAGACATAAAACTGATTTAGTAGCTCAAAATTAGGTCATTCTTGGTGTTTGGAGAAAGTGCTATAAGATGTCTCCAATTTTTTATCACTAATCGAAAGGAAAAGAAGATAAGAAACCTGATTTGATCATAATCTTTTGTTAAATAAACTTGTACATTATGAAACGTGTTTAGTTGCTAGAGTTGCAGTCTAATGGGGAATTAAACATCGACTCGTTCCTCCTATAATTATATCCAAAAATATAGATACATAAATGGAGACAAGTTATCGTACCTCCATGTACACTAAATGATAAATAACACATACATGTGCTCAAGCCTATTACATGCCTCTATGTGAATATGAAATAAAATGTAATATGAATAATGACAGTGTGATAGATACTATGTATGGAATCCCTTTTACATTAGTAAAAGTTTTATAAAAAACTTGCAAAAGATGAACTAAGATCACATTAAAATTAACAATCTAATCATTGGATCGGACTTATTGCAATCACAATGTCCCATCTTTGGGTGGCAATTATTAATCCTCCAGCAAGGGGCTAACCGAAGAGTGATATATTAATTCTCTGCAATCACAGGGAGTTTGAAAGTTTTCTGAAATTAATGAGATTGATGAATAGGTCCTCCAGTATTTATAGCATAGCTAGGAATGGACTGAGATAAAGGAAATACCAACAAAGAATGGGTGGGAATTATTCATCTAATTTTTCAGGTTACAATGTCATAAGATAAGGAAACGCTAAAGAGACTAGAAAGTTAAAATAGCAGTTTTTTTTTTTTTTTTTTTTTTTTTTTGGGAAACGGAAATATGATATAGAAAACATAATGAAAGTCCCAGTACAGTAAAACTATCATAAAATAAATGTAAAAAAAAAAAGTAATGCGATCACACTTTTATATATAAAAACTGAAAGTAGATCGTAAAACAGTCTTTGTGCTTAAAAAACGAATATATAGGGCGATCCCTCAGCAGAGATTACCTACCATTCATGCAGTAGGTATGAGGTTTAGTTGTTGGAGCAGCAAGATTGCATGTTTAAGCTAACTTTCAATTTACAAAGTGCATCACCTATACCATTATTACTATGATAACAAGATCACCAAATTCTACAAAGAACCTAAAATTGACATTGAATAGATAAACGTGGCCTCAAATGATATGATTTCGATTTTCCTTGTAACCGTGCTGATTTCATCTGTCTCTGCAACAAACAGTACCTCAAGAATCCAAGACATCCTCGAAGCTATTGATGAGATGAGAAGAGCCAACTATTTTACCTTTGTAATGCTGATTAATATGACCCCTGTAGATCTTATTCAAGAAGACATCACTTTATTGATGCCAAAGGACAAGACACTTTCACAAATCTTAATCCCAGAAAACGACGTTGCAGATTTCCTGCTCAGACATTCCATACCTTCACCATTGCTTTTCGACCACCTCAAACACTTGCCAACAGGCTCCATAATTCCAACTTCCAAACCCAACCTTGTTCTGAAGGTGACCAATTCTGGAAACATGCGTTTCTTTCTCAACAATACCCGAATAGTTAGTCCAAATATATGTACTAAAAGTGCTTCCATCAGATGCCATGGCATTGATCAAGTCCTGCAGGAAGCCACCACCTTGGCATCTGATCATAATGCCACTCTTCCTATTGTATACGGGTAAAATCGAGCCCGTTGAACGCCTTGGTTTCCCGGTAAGACAAACGGGACTGGAACTTGATTATAAGGAATCGGAGTCTGGGTTGAAAACCTCTCACATCGGGGATCGAGCATAACATCCGCTCTCGGAAGCATCGAGGGCATATCTCCCGGGTCCGATTCGAGTCCCTCAACTTCGGAGAGCATTACCATGGCCGAACACGACTAACAAAGAGCCGTGATATCCGTGCCCAACTGGATGTCACGGCGTAAATCTCGGCCGTATCAGCACTGAATCAGTGATTAGCATAAAGAAAGATTTTTATCCTTTCTTAAAATTGTACTTAAGGTAAAACTCTCCTACAATATAAAGGGGAAACTAACTATTCATTAAATACATTATAACACGCATATCAAGACAATTTATTTCAAATCACTTCGTTGTTTAAAGTTCTTATTCTTGTTTTTAAGTTTTTCATAAGTATAAGCTTGGATTCGCGGGGCAAATTCTTCATCGAGTCATCAACCGAGCTCGGTATCACCCTTATCATTGGTTTGGTCATCTATATTACTAGAAAATGGCGGTATTCCGACCTCCAAAACGGTCGGAAATCGGTCGGAAATCATGATTTTCGACTACTTTCCGACCAAAATTGGTCGGTCGAAAAACAATAGGTCGAAAAATAATTTCCGACCGAATCCGTCGATGATTTCCGACCAAAGTAGTCGGAACGTTCAGAAAGGTTAGACGACTAAATATTTTCAAACTTCCGACCAAAGTGGTCGGAATTTTACCGACCGAATCAATCGTAATAATATAAATAAAAATAAATATTTATTTAAATTAAATAATAAAAATATAAAATTTTCGACCGAATCGGTTGGAAATTAATAAATAAAAGACAAAATTTATTTAATTTCCAACGGAATCATTCGAAAAGTGTTAAATATTAATTTTTTTTTAATTTCTCACTGGTTCGGTCGGAAATCTGGGTATTTTTGGAAAAATCTAGGTAGTTGTCCGACTGTTTCCGTCGGAAATTAGTCGAAATTTTCTGTAAAACTGGGCAGAATTTTGCTCAATTTTGAGCTACACCACCTATCAAACTATTAAAATACAATAACGCCAACAACCAATCTACAAATATAGCATCTAAACCAGCAATACCAACCATTAACACAATCTAAGCCAACAAACTCATTAAACCTAACAATCTGGGCATAAAACATCCAAATAGTAGCGCACATTTAAGTTTAAATATAAAACATAAAGTTGTCTCTCACAATCAAGTTTACCAATCAACCAAAACACTGCACCTAAACTACTACACATCAGATTCAGTTTGTTCATCCTCATTATCAGATAGATCATGCCCATATTTTCTCATGAATGTCTCTATCTTAACAAATTTTCTGAATTGGGAGTCCAACTGTTACTTCAAATCACGAATTTATTTTCTCATATCTTCCATCTGTTCTTGATTTTGAGAAGAAGAAGAATTGGCTAAGAATGGGTTTAGATGACCTGTAGGTCGACATATTCCAAGTCCGTAGACCCTACCTTTGTTTACTCCACCCGCTGCTTCTGCCCACAATGAAGCTATATCATCAGGTGTTGGTTGAGTTGAAGGAGGTTGAGTTTGTTGCAATTATTCCACCCTTTTATGATAATCTTCCTGAATTGAGAATATAACTATTATGTAAACAAACTAATATTAATACACCATAAATAATTATGAAGTTAGTATTTTACATATGTGTCCGACGCACACGTCTCCACTTAGTGTTCTCATCAATCAAAAGCTGCAAGCATACATCAATCAAACTTTTCGGATTGGGGGGTCATGGAGCAATACAAGTTAGGAACACATATAGACTTGTCATACACAACTCGGGTGGAAGATTATACGGGGTAATAAATACTGGCCAACATGAATTTGGTACAACAGAGACAGCAAATAGAGTAAATCTATCTGTGCATAATCCCAGCCTAATGTTTCTTAGTTCACTAGCAAACTCGGGGAACACCATATCAAAATGCTTCCACGCTTCTCCATCTAACGGATGTCATAGAATACCGGGTGGCCTTCTATGTTCATAGTGCCACCTCATATGAGGAGCAGAGCTCGTTGATGCATACAACCTCTTTAACCTAGGTATAAGAGGTAAGTAATGCATCGCTTTAATTGGAACTTTCTTTTTTGTATTGGCATTTGTGACTTTCTTAAAACGAGGTTGATTACAAAATTTACAGTTCTCTAGAGATGCGTCATCCTTATAGAATAACATATGACCTTTCTCACAACTATCAATTCTCTCTGATGAAAAACCCAACTTAGAAACCAATTTCATAGCAGGGTAGAAATCTTTTGGTAAGTCAATATTACTCGAATTAAGTTCATTCATAAGCTCAATAATAGAATCCATGCCCGCTAGGGAAATAGAACTATCCGATTTAATACTTAGCAATCTAACCGCAACAGACAACTTGAAATGCACTGAGCCTTCATATAATGGACGACTAGCTTCCTCTTACTGTTCATAGAAACGCTTAGCCTCATCATTTGGTTCGGATTGAACCCCAGGAAACATCCCAAAAGCATCCCTTATCATTTTATTGTATCGAGAATTTTCAACATTATGCTCCGCAATGGGGCTATCTTCATCACCAAAAGAATTATGAAAGTTAACATTATCTAAACTAGCATGATTCTCCCCGTGAACAATCCATATATAATAATTTTCTACAAACTCTTTCTTGTAGAGATGAACTTTAACTTCGTCTGTTTTCAATAACTTAACACACTTACATTTCACATAAAGACACCTAACCATTCCTCCAATAAGCAAAATCATCAAGTGTTTGAGCCTTAGCAATAAATTCAGCAACCCCTTCAATAAATTCATCCTTCAACCCGCAGGATTAGATGATCCTATTATACATCCATCTATGATGCACAAATTCCATCTACACAAATAGAAATCTAGAAATGAGATATTTAAAATAATTTAATTTATTTAAACTGGTTACAAAGTTATACTCTTTCAAAGGTTCGTTTTAGATATATCCATATCATTGTGTCTAAGCACTTTAATTGATATATTTTATTTATTAAATTAATATTTTTAACACTCGAAATCTCACGTTAATCCCTATTATAAATAATATAAGTCTTTAACTATAATAATTAAATTTGAATAGCTCCTTAAATGTTCATATAATCAAAATTAACTAATGATTTCTCAAATTTACAAATTAATCTAAATGTTGAAATTGAAAAAAATTAAATTTAATATCATTCTAATAAAAACTAACAAGCAACAATGAACCTAGTACAACAAACTTTACACCAAAGCTTTAAACTATAACTAGTTAATATAATTACCATTGGAAGTGAAAGTGAAAGTTCGTTTTCCTTCTTTTCTATCGTTTTTTCTGAATTACTTTATGCCAACATGTCACCGTTTTTATTTCGAAAATAATTAAGTTAATCAAACACTAATTCAACATATTCTTAACAAATTCAAAATTAGATTTAAGAAATCTTAACATATTATTGTTTAACCCAAAATTTCAACCATCTCTAATTCAACATATTCTTCTCTCTTTTTGTTTTATATTATGTATCATTAAAAAACTAAAATCCCTAAAATTTCAATCATACCTACTTCAACTAGCTAGGATGTTCATATATAGAAAATTACTACAAATTTAACAATGAAAGCAAGATATACACACACACACACACACACACACACACACACACACACATATATATATATATATATATATATATATATATATATATATATATATCCAAACAAGACTACATCCAGGAGATGGAAAACCTTCTATAACAGCTCAAGGGAAAGGTTCCCGATCAACATTCATCCAGTTCGTCTGAAGAACAATCAGAAGAAGAGGATGACCCAGACTATGACCCAGAATAAGTGAAAATCAGGACAAATTTGTCGCTGACATCAGATATGACGCCACCAAAGAATTTGTCTGAAAGTTACTGTAGCAATGTTAATGTAGATTACTATGCACTTATCACTGTAGATTATTGTGCATTTTTTACCGTAGCAAAACACTGTATACTTTCACTGTGGAACGGTCTATAATTCTATAAATAGACCCCCTCACTCACGGAAGAGGGCATTCAATCCTTCTCCCAAATTTCAGAATTCTCTCTACACATTCCCTTTCTCTAAACCCTCTCAACACTTAAGAGCTCTATACCCTGTAAGCTTTTAAATTTTAATTATTTTAATATCTGTAATTTAATTTGCTGGTCGGCTCTGCCGCAAGATTTAATATTTTTATCTTGTGTTAACATACTTGTATTCGGTCGGCTCTGCCGCCTATTTTATTTAGCATATGTTTGCATATGGTCAGCTTTGCCGCCTGAGTTTTTATTTACTTATTGCTTCCTGTTCCTTACATTTATTGATTCCTGTTCCTTGTATTGTTATATTGTAAAGGATCCTAGTGACATCTTCAAAGATTCTTCGTATTACAAGCATATGTTTAACCATTTTATGGAAAAGAATAAGTAGATCTGCAGATCTATCATCAGATCTAACATCTTTACACTATAACCAGATAAAGTAAGAACAACTCTCAAAATTAACCATAAATAAAGAGATCCGTGAGTTTCAGAGTAGATCTAGCAGTACCACATAACAGTATGTTAAAAACAAGAATCTTGTTAATTTAAGTGAATCTTCTAATATTACAGACAATGAAATATCCGACGATGAACAATTTAACAACATCCCAAAAGATGGCTTAAATTCATCCACTACATCTTCAGGGGAGTCTGACCAAGATGACTTCCCTCAGATCAATGTTCTCAAGAAAGAACAAGATCTTCTTCTTGAAGTAATTGGTGATCTTCATGATCCTGAACTTAAAAAGGATTATTTAGGAAAACTTAAGACAGTCCTTAATAAGCCTTCAACACCCTCATCATCAACTGTTCAAAATCATCCCTAGATAGCCAATACCTACATCATTACTGATATTTTGAAGAGGTTTCCCTCTGATAGTCCTAAGGTCTCAAAGGTGACCATCTCAGACCTTCAATCTGAGATAGCACACCTGAAAGAAGAAATTAGTGAAATAAAAGTAAGACTAGAGCTTGATAGACTTGTCCTGCAACAATTGTCTAATGGGCCACAAAATCTCAAAGAGGTTGTACAGGCAGTTGCAACCTCAGAGCAAGACGATGATGAAACAGAATCCTTCATAGGACATCTTTCCTCCATAAGGATTCAGAAATACCATGTTAGGATAACTCTCATTATAAGTAAATCTTTTGTTTGGATTGGCATAGCTTTATTTGACACCGGAGCAGACAGAAGCTGCATCCAAGAAGGTGTCATTCCAACCAAGTTATTCATAAAAACCAAGGAACGCCTAAGGGCCGCCAATGGTGAAAAACTTAAAATCACTTACAAACTTCCATCTGTAAAGGTCACGACCTCCCCAGAGGAACCAAACTGGTTCATCCAGACTCCATTTCTCTTAGAAAAAGACCTTTGCAATGCAGTAAAACTAGGTATTCCTTTCTTTCAACTTTGCAAACCATACCTGGTTACGGACAAAGGCATTCATGTGGATTATCCCACAAGCAACGTCCTTCTTCCTTTCCATAAGCCTCTAACTTATGAAGTCATACATTCTTTGCAAAATAAAGAAAAACAAACTATGTTTTTAAAAGAAGATGTAGCTTTCCAAAGAATATAGAAGCAGTTAACTGATTCTGTAATTTCTTCTAAAGTTAAATGTTTAGAAGCTAAGATTTAACAGGAGCTTTGTTCCGATTTACTAATGGCATTTTGGAAACGTAAAAGGCACATTGTTGGGCTTCTTTACGAGCCTGACTTTGACGAGAATAACATCCCAACTAAAGCTCGACCCATTCAAATGAATCACAAGCTTACAATGCATTGTCAAAAAGAGATCAATGATCTCTTAGACAAGAAGATAATTTCCCCTTCAAAGTCTCCCTGGAGTTGTGCGGCATTCTATGTCAACAAAAACTCCGAAATCGAGTGCGGAGTCCCTCGCTTGGTTATCAACTACTAGCCTCTTAACGCAGCACTTAGATGGATTACGTATCCTATTCCTAAAAATAAAGACTTATTACAAAGAGTCTATGCTGCCACAATTTTCTCTAAATTTGATTTAAAATCTGGATTTTAGCAAGTACAAATCAACCCAAAAGACAGATACAAAACTACTTTTACAGTCCCTATCGGACAATACGAATGGAACGTGATGCCATTCGGATTAAAGAACGCCCCTTCTGAATTTCAGAAGATAATGAATGATATCTTTAATCCATATTTCTGTTTTTTTATAACTTATATAGACGATGTCTTGATTTTCTCAACAAATATCGTCCAACATTTCAAACATCTAGGCATTTTCTTTAACACTATTAAATAAAATGGATTAGCTCTATCTAGAACTAAGTACAGCTTATTCCAGACAAACATCAGGTTCCTTAGTCATAACATCCAACAAGGGATTTTTCTCTTATTCAGTGAACTCTCCAGTTTGCTGACAAATTCCTAGATCAAATCCTAGACAAGACACAACTTCAAAGGTTTCTTGGCTGTGTCAACTATATTTGTGATTTCATTCCAAGATTAAGCATTCTATTAAAGCCCCTTCACGACAGATTGAAAAAGCGTCCAGTTCCTTGGACAGATGCCTAAACCAATACTGTCAAGCAACTTAAGTTGAAAGTCAAAAATCTCCCCCTCTTAAGTCTCCCCGATCCATCTGCTTTTAAAATCGTAGAAACAGATGTGTCAGACATAGGATATGGTGGTATCTTAAAACAAATTAAAAATGATAAAGAAAGTATCATTGCTTTTACATCAAAGCACTGTAATAGCTCACAACAGAACTATCCAACAATTAAAAAAGAAATTTTGGCAATTGTTTTATGCATATCGAAATTTCAATCAGATTTATTAAACCAAAAGTTTTTGCTTCGAATTGACTGCAAGACAGCTAAGTCTGTTTTACAAAAAGATATGCAAAATTCATAAAAGACCAAAACCCCCGCGGTTAAACTTGCCAGCTCTGGAGGAAAAGCAACAATAGCAGGCTGCCACACAACAACCTAAAGATGTTTCAATTTCAGCAGTTGTTCAACAACAACAGACAACAACAGTAGCTGCAAACAGGCAGCAAACAACAGAAGCTGAACCAAGCCAGCCAAAATGTAGATCGCCTGCAGACTATGCCATGAAAGACATCCCAATGTGTAACGACCCGAAATGCCGTAGAAACACCTATAATACTAATTGTTTAGACTTGGCTTGATTTAAGCACAAATCCCTCTTTGTAATTATGCAATTTTAAAATTCTTGCGGGGTATGAGGCATAAGAATATAATAATTAAGAAAAGAGTTCAAAAAGGTAAGTAATGTAGGATATGCGATCGCATTTCTGACATGCGGACCGCACATCTTACATGGGCGTCGCATACTTAGGCAGATTTCTGGGCAAAGGTTCATGACATAAATGCTGTCCGAAATGCGGACCGCAAATTTGGCTGCCTGGATTGCAGAGTGGAATAGAGAACTGGACAAGTTTTATGTCAAAATGCGGTGAGAAATGCGGACCGCAAATCCCACAGTGAGATCGCATAATGAGGCAGAGTTTGGGGCCAAATTCCATGTCAGAAATGCGGTCCAAACGCGGACCGCATGTTGAGTTTGCGACCAGAATGCGATCGCATTCTAGACACCTGAACTTTTATTTTGTTCGGATTTTGACCCACTATAAATAGGAACTAGGAACCCTAACATGCAAAAAACCCCTTATTTCGTCAGTCACCTCAGAAAAACTCACTAAAACACCATCAAACCCCAGCAAATCAACCTCCAAATCACCTTGAAAACAAACCCCAACATCTATCACTAGAAACCCCACCCTCTAACACCAAAGACCCAGCCCACAATTACTGCAAATCATACCAAGATTTCAGCTGAGTTAAGGCACCATACCAAGTTGCAGCTGGTTAGCCTCGATTGTGTACACCTAAAGTTCGTGAGTACCCATAAAAGGTTGGGCTTGAGGAATTGTTGGAAGTCTAGGAAGTTGTTGCAAAGCGAGGTAAGTGTTCGTTCTAACCTTAGCTTGAGGGATTAGAAATCGTGTCTTGTTTGCTAAATTGCTCCTTCTTGAGAACAACGTATAGGCATGGTGACGGGGGTCTATATGTGGGTGTCACGCATGACCGTGGGTCGTATATGGTTAATCGTTGTGTGACGATTGTTTCAAATTGTTGAATATTTTTCCTTGAATTGTTATGATGTGTTGCATGTGGGAGCGGGTGGCACGCCTGCCATAAGATGTTGTGAATTGAGGGCGGGTGGTACGCCTACCACAAAGTTTCTTCTATTCGGCATAAAGTTAATAGTCAACTAGATTAGTTGAGTAAGAATTGTTAGGAGTTGAAGAGGTCCAGTGTCAAAATTGTGGGTAGTGTTTTAGGAGTCCGTTAGAAGTTTAAAGGGTGCAGTGTCACATTAGTAAAGTCGTGTCAAGAGTCAACGAAATGATAATTGGGTTGGGAGGTTAGTTGTAGGATATTGGCTATAATTGAGTACTGACATTGATTGAGCTATATAGAAGTCAAGTTTGGTTTGGTTATAGCTGAATTTCCCCCTGGCAAGGATGATTGTGTTGCTGTTATTTGTTCCCTTGCTGGGAAGTTGTTATGTTGATTTGATCCCTTGCCGGGACTTCTTGTGATTGTTGTGATGATGTAAGTGGGAGCGGGTGGCACGCCTGCCACGAGATATTATGAAAGTGGGAGCGGGTGGCACGCCTGCCACGAGATATTATGAAAGTGGGAGCGGTTGGTACGCCTAACACATGATATATTATAAGTGGGAGCAGGTGGCACGCCTGCCACGGGATGTGATGTATGTGGGAGCGGGTGGCACGCCTGCCACAAAAGGTTACTGTAAGTGGGAACGGGTTGCACGCCTGCAACAAGAGGTTACTGGAGGAAAAAAAGGTGGATTGTATTTCATTTTGTTTGTGTTAAAAGCTGAATTGCAGTTTTCCTTCTTACTCTTTGATGATTTCTTTTGCTTTATTTGTCTGCCGTTCCGATGTATGCTTTCTTTTCCCTGTTTAAGTTGTTTATGTATTTTATCTTCTGCTGTAGATGCATATATGCTTAAATATTGCACAGGTTTATCTGGAGTCTGGTCCTAGCCTCGTCACTACCTCGCCGGGGTTTGGCCAAGCACTTACCAGCACATGGGGTCGGTTGTGCTGATACTACACTCTACACTCTTTTGTGCAGATCTCAGTGCCGCAGGATACGAACAGTAGGAAGCTTCCAGCCTCTGACTTTCAGGCAACCCAAGGTAGTTCCGCAGACGTCTGCAGACCTTGGAGTCCCCTGCCCATTTCTCGTATCTGTTTCTCCTATGTAATCCAGAAACACCATTTTGTTATATACTTCAGACCCTGTTTGTAGTACTCTTAAATAGTCTGTGAAATTGTGACACCAGATCTTGGGTAGACCGTTGTGGATAAGTTTATCGGCGATAGTTGCGTGAAGTATTAACTTTGTGACTATTTCTCTTGTTGAATTACTGCTTTTCAGTTGATGCATTTGTGATGTAATGAATTTGTAAATAGAAACGTGGTAATTAGTCCGATTGACTGGCTTGCCTAGCTTTCACTAGTAGGTGCCATCACGACGCCTGAGGGTGGGAAATCCGGGTCGTGACACAATGGTGGTCTCATCACAGCCGATTCCAGCCAAACAATTTTTGATTGCCCAACCTCGAAGATGGGTAGATATCTCCGAAGAAAAACCCTCTTATGAAGATGATATTCAATTTGCACAGCCGCATGCTTCGCAGTGGACGACAAAAGATTTTGAACAATGGATACAACTCATGGGCCTTACTTCAAAAGCATCCATGACTCCTCTCGACCAAGATGAAGTGGCAAAGTCGATGGCACAACTCCTTGAAGCAGTCGCCATATCTTGTGCCAGGTCTTCATCAGCTTCAACTTCAGCTGTGGTTGCAAAAAGCACCATGCCTTCAACTTCAACCGTGGCTGATACAAGCACCACAAAGAAAGAAGTGGTGGTAGAAAGCCCCAGTAAAAGACAAGTGGTGGCCAAAAGCCCCACTACACAGAGCACGGTGCCTTATGCGCCTAAGCAGAAACTTTCTTCACACCGTGCCTCAGGCAATTTCTTCAGTAGGTCCTTATTCGGGGGAACCTCAATATATTAAGAATGAGATGACTTACTCACTCATCCAAACCGAGCCACATCTTTGGGATTCTAGCCCTCTAGTAGTATCCAAAAAGATGCTCGACCCAACATCCAACTTTCTCCAGAAAACTCCTGTTCATAACCTAAAGATGTGGCTCGGTATGAATAGGAGTTTTCTAGAGAAAGTTTGATGTTGAGTCGAGCATCTTTTTGGATACTACTAGAGGGGTAGAATCCCAAATATGTGGCTCGGTTTGGATGAGTGAGTAAGTCATCTCATTCTTAATATATTGAAGTTCCCCCGAATAAGGACCTACTGAAAAACTTGCCTGAGGCACGAGTGAAGAAAGTGCCTGCTTAGGCGCAGAAGGCGCCGTGCTCTGTGTAGTGGGGCTTTTGGCCACCACTTGTCTTTTAATGGGGGGTTTTTTACCACCACTTCTTTCTTTGTGGTACTTGTAGCAGCCACAGTGAAGTTGAAGGCGTGGTGCTTTTTGCAACCACAGCTGAAGTTGAAGCTGAAGAAGACCTGGCGGAAGATATGGCAGCTGCTCCAAGGAGTTGCGCCATCGACTTTGCCACTTCCTCTTGGTCGAGAGGAGGGTGCTTTTGAAATAAGGCCCATGAGTTGTATTCATTTTTTCAAAATCTTTTGCCGTCCACTGCGAAGCATGCGGCTGTGCAAATTGAATATCATCTTCAGAAGAGGGTTCTTCTTCGGCGATATCTGCCCATCTTCGAGGTTGGGCAATTGAAATTTGTTTGGACGAAATCGGCTGTGTAAGACCACCATTGGGATGTCTTTCGTGGCATAGTCTGTAGGCAATCTACATTTTGGCTGGCTTGGTTCAGCTTCTATTGTTTGCTGCTTTTTTGCAGCTACTGTTGTTGTCTGTTGTTGTTGAACAACTGCTGAAATTGAAACATCTTTAGGTTATTGTATGGCAGCCTGCTGTTGTTGCTTTTCCTCCGGGGCTGGTAAGGCTAACCGCGGGGGCTTTGGCTTTTTAGGCATTTTATCTTCCTTGAAGGAATTTACGGGTTAGGAAATCAGGTATGGAATTTGAGCTTCCCTTTATATATTCAATATCAGAATAAAAAATAGATAAAATAGCTTGCCATCTGGCGAAAATATATTTTGAAGTAATATTTTGCACATCTTTTTGTAAAACAAACTTAGCTGCCTTGCAGTCAATGCGAAACAAAAACTTTTGGTTTAATAAATTTGATTGAAATTTTGACATGCATAAAACAATTGCCAAAAATTCTTTTTAAATTGTTGGATAGTTGTACTGTGAGCTATTTTAGTTGGTTCTGTTTGGAATATGCTGTACTTAGTTCTAGACAGAGCTAATCCATTTTCTTTGATAGTGTTAAAGAAAACGCCTAGATGTTTGAAAAGTTGGTCGATGCTTGTTGAGAAAATCAAGACATCGTCTATATAAGTTGAAACAAAACTGGAATATGGATTAAAGATATCATTCATTATCTGCTGAAATTCAGAAGGGGTGTTCTTTAATCGGAATGGCATCACGTTCCATTCGTACTGTCCGAAAGGGACTGTAAAAGCAGTTTTGTACCTGTCTTTTGGGTTGATTTGTACTTGCCAAAATCCAGATTTTAAATCAAATTTAGAGAAAATTGTGGCAGCATAGACTCTTTGTAATAAGTCTTTGTTGTTAGGAATATGATACCTAATCCATCTAAGTGCTGCGTTAAGAGGCTTATAGTTGATAACCAAGCGAGGGACTCCGCGCTCGATTTCAGAGTTTGTTTTGATATAGAATGCCGCACAACTCCAGGGAGACTTTGAAGGGGAAATTATCTTCTTGTCTAAGAGATCATTGATCTCTTTTTGACAATGCATTGTAAGCTCGTGATTCATTTGAATGGGTCGAGCTTTAGTTGGGATGTTATTCTCGTCAAAGTCAGGCTCGTAAGGAAGCCCAACAATGTGCCTTTTACGTTTCCAAAATGCCATTAGTAAATTGGAACAAAGCTCCTGTTAAATCTTAGCTTCTAAACATTTAACTTTAGAAGAAATTACAGAATCAGTTGACTGCTTCTATATTCTTTGGAAAGCTACATCTTCTTTTAAAAACATAGTTTGTTTTTCTTTATTTTGCAAAGAATGTATGACTTCATAAGTTAGAGGCTTATGGAAAGGAAGAAGGACGTTGCTTGTGGGATAATCCACATGAATGCCTTTGTCCGTAACCAGGTATGGTTTGCAAAGTTGAAAGAAAGGAATACCTAGTTTTACTGCATTGCAAAGGTCTTTTTCTAAGAGAAATGGAGTCTGGATGAACCAGTTTGGTTCCTCTGGGGAGGTCGTGACCTTTACAGATGGAAGTTTGTAAGTGATTTTAAGTTTTTAACCATTGGCGGCCTTTAGGCGTTCCTTGGTTTTTATGAATAACTTGGTTGGAATAACACCTTCTTGGATGCAGCTTCTGTCTGCTCCGGTGTCAAATAAAGCTATGCCAATCCAAAAAAAAGATTTACTTATAATGAGAGTTATCCTAACATGGTATTTCTGAATCCTTATGGAGGAAAGATGTACTATGAAGGATTCTGTTTCATCATCGTCTTGCTTTGAGGTTGCAACCGCCTGTACAACCTCTTTGAGATTTTGTGGTCCATTAGACAATTGTTGCAGGACAAGTCTATCAAGCTCTAGTCTTACTTTTATTTCACTAATTTCTTCTTTCAGGTGTGCGATCTCAGATTGAAGGTCTGAGATGGTCACCTTTGAGACCTTAGGACTATCAGAGGGAAACCTCTTCAAAATATCAGTAATGATGTAGGTATTGGCTATCTAGGGATGATTTTGAACAGTTGATGATGAAGGTGTTGAAGGCTTATTAAGGACTGTCTTAAGTTTTCCTAAATAATCCTTTTTAAGTTCAGGATCATGAAGATTACCAATTACTTCAAGAAGAAGATCTTGTTCTTTCTTGAGAACATTGATCTGAGGGAAGTCATCTTGGTCAGACTCCCCTGAAGATGTAGTGGATGAATTTAAGTCATCTTTTGGGATGTTGTTAAATTGTTCATCGTCGGATATTTCATTGTCTGTAATATTAGAAGATTCACTTAAATTAACAAGCAATTTCTCTATTTTGTATAGAGTAGGTTCGTCAAGTTTTAGGCTCTTGATCTTCCGACAGACTTTGCAAAACTTGGCGATGTGGCCTAACTTTCCACACTTGAAACATTTGCCAGTGGAAGTAGAAGTCTCGCCATCTTTAGTAAAGGATTTGGAAGACTTATTTTTTGTGTAGGAAAGTTTCCTTTTTCTATTGGAATTGTATTTTCTAATGTTGGAAGAATCAAGTTTAGAACTTTTCTTCCTATGAGGTTTACTACCGCACGAAGGAAGACCAAATTGTTTGCAAAAACTTCCTAAGTCCCTACGTCTTTGTGCCCTATCTTTAGCAAGTTGCCTAAGCATTTTGTCTTGCCTATAGATTTTATGAGCAACTTGTTGAATCTGGCTTACTATCTGTCCATAGGTGATTCGATCGTATGGAACAATATCACCGGAATATTGACTCTGAAATTCTTCTTTGACTAAATCTCTAAGGGACTTGGGCAAGCAATCTAGAAATTTCTCTTTCCAATAAGGGAGATTCCCATATGGTCTTTCGTAGATACTGGTCAAGAATGAATCCTTATACCACCTAAAATCTGAAAGAGTTTTGCACTTGAGGTTGTTAAGTATTTCAAAGGAGTTTTCTCTAAAGATACCTGGACGACCTACGAATGTTTTGATGATTGTGTAAATAAACGTGTTGATAGAATCAAGAATTGTTTCAACCATCTTTTAGGATTGGTTGTCCTAATTCATCTTATTTCACGGCTTGGAAAATGTGTTGTTTTTCCTCGTCGCTTAAATGGGTATCCCACCACCCCTTAAGTTGGCTTGTAAAAACCAGCGACTAAGACATGAGTAGTACTCTGGTCCGAACAGTTGTGGGAGGTTTTGTAAGCAGTGGCCACCATGGTTATCTGCTGTAATTTTGCAAGAATATTATATTCGAAACAACCATCGATATTTCACTCATAGATATTATGAGCATTATAATTATTCTGCATGGTATTTGGTCTCTCTTCTAAGACTACGTCAGCATGTGTAGCTCTAGGGTAATAGAGTTTTTTAGGCTTTCGCCAGTTGGGAAATTCTGACTTAAGAGGTGCCATTTCTAGAGGAGGTTTGTCTTCTAGAGAAATTTGTGAAAATTTTTCAGATTCATTATCTGAATCGGTATCTCCTAGAGCTCCTACGATCTTAGAAGAGGAATCTTCCGTCTGCCGGACTGGAGTGTCCTGGATTGTTAAGGATCTTTCTATTTCCGCTATCCTTTGTTGCAGTTTCGAGAGTTTGGGAGAATCTTTAGAGCGATGCATAACAAGTTCTCTAGTATGGGTTTTAGGGATCTCGTATGGTTTAAATAAAGGAGTTGTAGGAGTAGAGGTTCCTACTGTTGGTTTCTTCAGAGAAGTTGAAGATGAATTTGAAACCAAGTATTCTTCAAGAGTTTGTAAATACTTGTTAGTGTAATTATTTTGTTCAAACATAGTTTTAATATCTTTGCCAGTGATCGGCTCAGTGTCTGTTTTCTTTTTGAAAGGTGCTGCTGTAACTGAGCTGCTAGCAAAGCTTGTCGAAAATCATTGTGACGGAGGAAGTTCGGAAATAACTTCTTCGCCAGTGTTGGTTTTTCATATTTTTGTAACATTAATTGAGTTTGAAAAAGGAAAATCGATCTGGTTATAATTAGAATAAATTTCAAACCATTCAAAGAAATTAATTGTCGTTTAATGACATTTATACTATCATAGAAAATTGTTTGAATTTTCTTTCTTTATTCTCCTTTGTATTTTTCTAAAAACCAAGTTCTTTTGAAAAGATTTTCAGGAGAGTAAAATTCCTTTTGGAGACCTTTTTTTATCAATTTCAAATTCTGTCTCCAAAGCACCAACGATATTTTCATCTCCTAATTCCGCACCTAGTGACGTATAAGTTGGAGAATCTGGTCGGTTGTAGGTAGTGTCAGTAGAGGGAACCGTCTCTTGTTTTTCTACCTTATACCTAGCTTGTGGAACTCTAGATTCGAAGTCAACTGTCTCGATTCTAGTGGGATAAGAGGACACTGAATGTCTAGCAGAATGAATTGATGGGATTTCAGACTGCAATGAGGCAGAGGGACTAACTCTTCGGCTAAGGGACCTCTGAAAGGAAACTAACACGAATCCGGAAGGGAGTTGTTGGATCTGGGAAACTACCGTATTTTGCAGTTTTTGAGCAGAGTGGCATCCTGCAGAAGCCAGTTTTCAGGCAGAGAAACCTGATTCCAAGAAATTGGCTAAGGAATAGATAGATGAGATCTCAGCATATCTGTCTGAAAGTGAACAATTTTACCTTTGCGAGTAGTTCTCATAGCTCCAGTGTTAAAGGCAGATCTCATGGCCTTATACTGGATTTTGTAAATAATTGCTACTGGAAGAGAACTAGCTTTAGTCTTATAATTAGAAGTCTTAACATTAAGGGTCAAGGCATCTAAAATATTTCTATCTTTAAGGGAGACTGTGAAGTTAGGGAAACAGTCGAAATAAATTGGACCATTGCAAAGACTGGTTTCAACCATTCCTAGTAATGAATCATTGAACTCTAGAAATCTAGAATCTATAAGACAGAGTAGAAGGGATGTGTCCAATCCTTCTCTGGATAAAGGTTTAACGACTATTTGTACTAAACCAAAATGGATGTAATTATATTTCTTCCTATATTTTTCAATAGATTTGATATTGAGAAGTTTGATTTCCTCATGGTCTAATTCAAGAGGAATAGTTTGCTCAATGGTAGACATGTGCTAATCACTTGTCAAGCTCCATTTTTGAGACTTGTAATTGTTGACTGGGAATGTTTGGGGATTTTTCAATCGTCAATTGATTGCTGCAAATCAGAGAAACTAATCTCTTCTTTGAGATTAAAATTGGAAGAAGAGGAGGAAGAAGAAGAACTCGTAGACCTAGATGAGAGTGAGTGAAAGTAAGACATTTTAATGATTAAAAGGCTTCCTATCCTTGGCTCAAGAGACCAAGTGGTTTCATAAAGAAGTTATTCAAGTTCTTAACTCTACTTTATGTGGAAGAGTCAGATATCGTGTTATACTTCATAGATCTATAACTTTTAAGGCCTTGTAAGAGGTCTGTTCAGATTTTATCTTACTATAGTGCTTAGCATTAGATATGGAGGGTAGATCTGTAAATATACTAATTTTTTTACTCAAATGGGCTAAAGTTTATGATTGTTCTACAAAGAATTACTTCTAAATGGCCCAAAGGTTTTTAAACCATCTGCAAGTCTACCAGGTACATTTACAAGCATCACCTTGCCATAATCCCTAGGAACCACGCTTACAGTTTAGATCCGAAAGGATCCCAGTGCCATTTTCAAGATTCTTCGTATTACAAGCATATGTTTAACCATTTTATGGAAAAGAATTAGTAGATCTGCAGATTTATCATCAGATCTAACATGTTTACACTATAACAAGATAAAGTAAGAACAACTCTCAAACTTAACCATAAATGAATAGATCCGTGAGTTTCAGAATAGATCTAGCAGTACCACATAACAGTATGTTAAAAACAAGAATCGCGTCCTAACTTTCCCACTTGCTCTGATACCAGAGGAGCGGAAGCTAGTCCTTTCCAACCTAAAAAAAAGAATCCTTTCCAACCTGGCTTTGATACCAGAGGGGCAGAAGCTAGTCCCCGAGGGGGTAGAGGGGACAAGGAAAATACGAGTAATGCAAGAACTAGGAAGCAATAAATAAATAAAAACTCAGGCGGCAAAGCCGACCATATGCAAACGTATGCTAAATAAAATAGGCGCCGAATTAGGAGATGACACTATCGTTGGTGGAGATAGAATTTGAAATTGATAAAAAAAGGTCTCCAAAAGGAATTTTACTCTCCTGAAAATCTTTTCAAAAGAACTTGGTTTTTAGAAAAATACAAAGGAGAAGAAAGAAAGAAAATTCAAATAATTTTCTATGATAGTCTAAATGTCATTAAACAACAAATTAATTTCGTTGAATGGTTTGAAATTTATGCTGATTATAACCAGATCAATTTTCCTTTTTCAAACTCAATTAATGTTGCAAAAATATGAAAAACCAACACTGGCGAAGAAGTTATTTCCGAACTTCCTCCGTCACAACGATTTTCGACAAGCTTTGCTAGCAGCTCAGTTACAACATCACCTTTCAAAAAGAGAACTGACACAAAGCCGATCACTAGCAAAGATATTAAAAATATTTTTGAACAAAATAATTACACTAACAATTATTTACAATCTCTTGAAGAATACTTGGTTTCAAATTCATCTTCAACTTCTCTAAAGAAACCAACAGTAGGAACCTCTACTCCTACAAATCCTTTATTTAAACTATACGAGATCCCTAAAACCCATACTATAGAACTTGTTATGCATCGCTCTACAGATTCTACCAAACTCTCTGAACTGCAACAAAGGATAGCGGAATAGAAAAATTCTTAACAATCTAGGACACTCCAGTCCGACAGACGAAAGATTCCTCTTCTAAGATCATAGGAGCTCTAGGAGATACCGATTTAGAAAATGAATCTGAAAAATTTTCACAAATTTCTCTAGAAGACAAGCCTCCTCTAGAAATGGCACCTATTAAGTCATAATTTCCCAACTGGCGAAAGCCTCAAAAACTCTATTACCCTAGAGCTGCACATGCTGACATAGTCTTAGAAGAGAGACCTAATACCATGCAGAATAATTATAATGCTCATAATATCTATGAGTTGAATATCGATGGTTGTTCCGAATATAATATTCTTGCAAAATTACAGTAGATAACCATGGTGGCCACTGCTTACAAAACCTCCCACAATTGTTCGGACCAGAGTACTACTCATGTCTTAGTCGCTAATTTGACAGGCTAACTTAAGGGGTGGTGGGATACCCATTTAAGCGACGAGGAAAAATAACACATTTTCCAAGCCGTGAAATTAGATGAATTAGGACAGCCAATCCTAAAAGAAGGTGAAACATTTCTTGATTCTATCAACACGTTGATTTACACAATCATCAAAACATTCGTAGGTTGTCCAGGTATCTTTAGAGAAAACTACTCTGAAATACTTACCAACCTCAAGTGCAAAACTCTTTCAGATTTTAGGTGGTATAAGGATTCATTCTTGACTAGGATCTACGAAAGACCATATGGGAATCTCCCTTATTGGAAAGAGAAATTTCTAGATGGCTTGCCCAAGTCCCGTAGATATTTAGTCAAAGAAGAATTTCAGAGTCAATATTCCGGTGATGTTGTTCCTTACGATCGAATCACCTACGGCCAGATAGTTAGCCAGATTCAACAAGTTTCTCTTAAAATCTATAGGCAAGACAAAATGCTTAGGTAACTTGCCAAAGATAGGGCACAAAGACGTAGGGACTTAGGAAGTTTTTGCGAACAATTTGGTCTTCCTTCGTGCGGTAGTAAACCTCATAGGAAGAAAAGTTCTAAACTTGATTCTTCCAATATTAGAAAATACAATTCCAATAGGAAAAGGAAACTTTCCTACACAAAAAATAAGTCTTCCAAATCCTTTACTAAAGATGGCGAGACTTCTACTTCCACTGGCAAATATTTCAAGTGTGGAAAGTTAGGCCACATCGCCAAGTTTTGCAAAGTCTGTCGGAAGATCAAGAGCCTAAAACTTGACGAACCTACTCTATACAAAATAGAGAAATTGCTTGTTAATTTAAGTGAATCTTCGGATATTATAGACAATGAAATGTCCAACGACGAACAATTTAACAACATCCTAGAAGATGACTTAAATTCATCTACTACATCTTTAGGGGAGTCTGACCAAGATGACCTCCCTCAGATCAATGTTCTCACGAAAGAACAAGAACTTCTTCTTAAAGTAATTGGCAACTGTTTTATGCATATCAAAATTTCAATCAGATTTATTAAACCAAATATTTTTTTCCCATTGACTACAACGCAGCTTAGTCTGTTTTACAAAAAGATGTGCAAAGTATTGCTTCAAAACATATTTTCGCCAGATGGCAAGTTATTTTATGAATTTTTGATTTTGATATTGAATATATAAAGGGAAGCTCAAATTCCATACCTGATTTCATAACCTGTGAATTCCTTCAAGGCAGATAAAATGCCTAAAAAACCAAAGCCCCTACGGTTAGCCTTATCAACATCAGAGGAAAAGCAACAACAACAGGCTTCCACACAACAGCCGAAAGATGTTTCAATTTTAGCAGTTGTTCGACAATAACAGACAACAACAGTAGCTGCAAAAAATCAACAAACAATAGAAGCTGGACCAAGCCAGCCAAAATGTAGATCGCCTGCAGACTATACCATGAAAGGCAGCCCAATGGTGGTCTCATCACAGCCGATTCCGTCCAAAAAAATTTCAATTGCCCAAACTCGAAGATGGGCAGACATCGCCGAAGAAGAACCCTCTTCTGAAGATGATATTCAATTTGCACAGCCTCATGCTTCGCAGTGGACGGCAAAAGATTCTGAAAAATAGATACAACTTATGGGCCTTACTTTAAAAGCACCCATGACTCCTCTCGACTAAGAGGAAGTGGCAAAGTCGTTGGGGGCAACTACTTAAAGCAGCAGCCACATCTTCTGCTAGGTCTTCTTCAGCTTCAACTTCAATTGTGGTTGCAAAAAGCACCACGCCATCAACTTCAACCATGGCTGCTACAAGCACCTCAAAGCCTCACTATTCAGAGAATGGTGCCTTGTGCGCCTAAGCAGACACTTTCTTCACCCGTGCCTCAGCCAATTTCTTCAGTAGGTCCTTATTCAGGGTAACCTCAATACATTAAGAATGGGATGACTTATTTACTCGTCCAAACAAAGCCACATCTTTGGGATTCTAACCCTCTAGTAGTAGCCAAATGATGCTCGACCCAACATCCAACTTTTTCTAGAAAACTCCTGTTCATAACCAGAAGTTGTATGAATTTATCCTTACAGACACTCACTCTTGTATGTTTAAACATTTTTTGGACAAAACTCAAACCTATATCACCCGTACCACAATGTGGATAAACAAAATTATCTCGCCAAAGGAATGGGGTGATCACCCTATGAAAGTCAAAAAACTTTCCCAGCCAAATTCTCCATAATTTTTCAGTTACTATAATTATAGGGATGCGTGGTTTAATGCGATGACCTTTCAAAACCATACCAACAAACACTCATATTTTCTCCTTTGGGGCAAAAACTTGCTAGTAGATTTTCCCCAATGGTTTCTGCACCAATGGTGACAAAGATATTTCCTCCACCAGTGAAAGAAGGATTTGAGTATTTCTGTTCCAGATTTCAAGGAGACCAGCACATTCCCCAGTTGCTCCAATTTTCCCTCATATTCCACATCCCATGGATATACGCTCAGAAGTTTGTTTTCCACAAACGGGAAGGATTCAGAGGTACGCCTTGGTTAGCCCTTCAAGGCTACTGTAAGTGGTACAAGGCATGGAGAGATGCCATGGAAACTTACATACCAACAGTTGGAGAATGATTTTCCAGCAACCCCAAATTTCAGTCACCTACAGATGTAGCAAACACATCATTCTTGTAGCAGAGTAGGCTAGTTCAAGCAAAGTTAGCAGGCTCTACCAGTAAAGAAGACTACATCCAGGAGATGGAAGACATTCTACAACAACTCAAGGGAAAGGTTCCCGATCAACATTCATGCAGTTCGTCTGAAGAACAATCAGAAGAAGAGGATGACCTTGACTATGACCTAGAATAAGTCAAAATCAGGACCAATACGTCGCTGACATCAGATATGATGCCAGCAAAGAATTTGTCAGAAAGTTACTGTAGCAATGTTACCGTAGATTACTGTGCACTTATCACTATAGATTACTGTGCATTTTTTACTGTAAAAAAACACTGTACACTTCAACTATAGCACGGTCTATTATTCTATAAATAGACCCCCTCACTCACGGAAGAGGGCCTTCAATCCTTCTCACAAATTTCAGAATTCTCTCTACACATCCACTCTCTCTAAAACCTCTAAACACTTAAGAGCTCTATACCCTATAAGCTTTTAAGTTTCAATTTTTTAATATCTGTATTAATTTCTTATTATCAATAATACTTCCGATCGGCTCTGCTGCTTGATTTTATGTTTGAATCTTGTGTTGACATACTTGTATTCGGTCAGCTCTGCCGCCTATTTTATTTAGCAGATGTATGCATATTGTCGGCTTGCCGCTTGAGTTTTTATTTATTTATTGCTTCCAATTCCTTACATTCCTCTTATTTTTCCAGTCCCCTCTACCCCCTCGGGGACTAGCTTCTGCCCCTTTGGTATCAGACATAGTGGGGAAGTAAGGATGTGATTCTTGTTTTTAACATACTGGTATGTGGTACTACTAGATCTACTATGAAACTCACGGATCTCTTTATTTATGGTTAAGTTTGAGAGCTGTTCTTACTTGATCTTGTTATAGTGTAAAGAAGTTGGATCTGATGATAGATCTGCAAATCTACTGATTCTTTTTCATAAAATGGTTAAACATATGCTTGTAATACGAAGAATATTTGAAGATGGCACTGAGATCCTTTCGGATCTGCACTGTAAGCGTGGTTCCCATGGATTATGGCGAGGTGATGCCTGTAAATGTACCTGGTAGGCTTGCCGATGGTTTAAAAACCTTTAGGTCATTTAGAAGTAATTCTTTGTAGAACAATCATAAACATTAGCCCTTTTGAGTAAAAGAATTAGTATACTTATAGATCTACCCTCCATATCTAAAGCTAAGCACTATAGTAAGATAAAATCTGAGCAGACCTCTTACAAGGCCTTAAAAGTTATAGATCTATGAAGTTTAACACTAGATCTGACTCTTCCACATATAGTAGAGTTAAGAGCTTGAATAACTTCTTTATGAAACCACTTGATCTCTCGAGCCAAGGATAGGAAGCTTTTTAATCATTCAAATGTCTTACTTTCACTCACTCTCATCTAGGTCTAGGAGTTCTTCTTCTTCCTTCTCTTCTTCCAATTTTAAGTTCAAAGAAGAGATTAGTTTCTCTGATTTGCAGCAGTCAATTGACGACTGGAATATCCCGAAACATCGCAGTCAACAATTTACAAGTCTCAAAAATGGAGTTTGACATGTGATTATCACATGTCTACCATTGAGCAAGCTATTCCATTGGAATCAGCCCATGAGGAAATCAAACTTCTCAATACCAAATCTATTGAAAAACATAGGAAGAAATATAATTACATCTATTTTGGTTTTGTACAAATAGCCGCTAAGCCTTTATCTAGACAAGGATTGGATACATCACTTCTACTCTGTCTTACAGATTCTAGATTTCTAGAGTTCAATGATTCATTACTAGGAATGGTTGAAACCAGTCTTTGCCATGGTCCAATTTATTTTAACTATTTCCTTAACTTCACAGTCACCCTTAAAGATAGAAATATTTTATATTCCTTGACCCATAATGTTAAGACTTCTAATTATAAGACTAAAGCGGGTTCTCTTCCAGTAGCAATTATTTACAAAATCCAGTACAAGGCCATGCGTTCTACCTTTAACACTGGAGCTATGAGAGCTACTCACAAAGGTGAAACTATTCTCTTTCAGATAGATCTGCAGAGATCTCATCTGTCTATTCCTAAGCCAATTTCTTGAAATCTAGTTTCTCTGCCAGAAAACTAGCTTCAGCAGGATGCCACTCCTGCTAAAAAACTGCAAAACACGATAGTTTCCCAGATCCAACAACTCCCTTCCGGATCTGTGCTAGTTTCCTTTCAGAGGTCCCTTAGCAAAAGAGTTAGTTCCTATGCCTCATCGCAGTTTGAAATCCCATCAATTCAATCTGCTAGACATTTAGTGTCCTCATATCCCACTAGAATCGAGACAGTTGATTTTGAATCCAGAATTCCACAAGCTAGGTATAAGGTAGAAAAATCAGAGATGGTTTCCTCTACCGACACTACCTACAACCGACCAGATTCTCCAACTTATACGTCATTAGGTGCCGAATTCGGAGATGACAATATCGTTGGTGCTTTGGAGATAGAATTTGAAATTTATAAAAAAAGGTCTCCAAAAGGAATTTTATTCTCCGGAAAATCAT
This sequence comes from Nicotiana obtusifolia, assembly GCA_002018475.1. Taxonomy (NCBI): domain Eukaryota; kingdom Viridiplantae; phylum Streptophyta; class Magnoliopsida; order Solanales; family Solanaceae; genus Nicotiana; species Nicotiana obtusifolia. The sequence goes on along the minus strand of MCJB01052630.1, from coordinate 347,638 downwards.
TTCAAAAGAATTTGGTTTTTAGAAAAATTCAAAAGAGAAGAAAGAAAAAGAATTCAAACAATTTTTGTATGATAGTCTAAATGTCATCAAACAACAAATTAATTTCTTTGAATGGTTGAAATTTATACTGATTATAACATGACCAATTTCCCTTTTTCAAACTCAATTAATGTTTCAAAAATATGGAAAACCAACACTAGCGAAGAAGTTATTTCTGAACTTCCTCCGTCACAAAATTTTCGACAAGCTTTGCTAGCAGCTCAGTTACTGCCTCACCTTTCAAAAAGAGAACTAACACTGAGCTGATCACTGGCAAAGATGTTAAAAATATTTTTGAACAAAACAATTACATGAACAAGTATTTACAAACTCGTGGAGAATACTTGGTTTCAAATTAGTCTTCAACTTCTCTGAAGAAACCTGTCACGACCCAAGCCGGAGGGCCGCGACTGGCACCCGGGCCCTACCTGCCGAGTGCCGCCATACATCTTATTTAACCTTTTCTTACTATCTGTAAGGGCCAACAAGATCAGTATAAATGGTAGACAAGAATTCTAATCAAGCAAAAATGACGGGTAATACCATAAACATATATATCATAGCCGACAAGGCTGACATGAAAGACTATACAACAAAAGTAAATTTGCCGACAAAGCAATCCAAACTATACATGAGTCGACACTTGTCTATGAGCCTCTAAAGAAAGATGCAACATTGCCGGAACAGGACCCCGACATACCCATAACGCCTAAAACAATAATGCATACCAAGACCACGACAAGTTCGGAGAAGGGATCTTGTCAAGAACCGCTGAACTGGGCAGCCTACTGTGGTAGGGAAGCTTCGCCTACCTGTCTATCAGGACCTGCAGCACGACATGCAGCATCCACAAATAAAAGGGCGGCAGTACGAATAAAGTACTGAGTATGTAAGGGCAGGAAAGCATAAGTAAGAACAATAATGTAAAAAGGGATAGAAAATGTACGACCTGTTACATCTAGATACCTCTGAGGGCTACTGACATGAATGCATGATGCATATATATATATATATATATATATATCATAAACTTTTAAAACATACGCCTCTGTGGGCATCATTATCATCATATCATACCCGGCCCTAATAGGCTCCGTAAAAACGTAGCCCGCCATCATAAGGCTCGGTAGAATCATACCCGGCCAGGTGGAGCTCGGTAAAACCCAACCGATCAGTGGTTGCACAATAGATGCCATACCCGGGCGACTATAGCGCGGCTCGGAGAGTAAAATAGATACATATATATGATGCGTGCTGGACTCATTGGAATCACATTTTAAACCTTTCGGAGTGACGTAAGGTTGGTATCCTCCAACACATTATTAGGACTAAATCCTCATCAAGAATCTTATAAGAATCAGGAAGTACCAACAAAATTGATAACATAAAGATAAAGATAAGTAACATCAACATAAATCGTTCCATAAGAAGGGAAACAATGGAAGTACTGCTAGCTTCTAAGAGTTGAATATCTTTAGAAGCACGTTCATTACACTATGTACAATCGGAGCCATGCAAAAGAAGGAAAGGGATATCCTCACATACTTTGTATATACAGCCCAACCACTCAATCTATGCAAATGTCATGACTCCTTAGTCTACAATAAGAGAAATGACACTTTCGTTATCATTTAAGCGTCTTAACTATTAAGTATCGACCTCAACCTATTTTATGATAAAACGAATAGAACCTCCCTGTTTTATATGACTTTCCACAAGTTTAAAAAATCACCAAACAGCCCAAACAACATCAATAATAATCATATTGAGCCTCCCAAAATAGTCCACCAACCAACAACATTACTAACAAGCCTTTCGATATATATCTCACAAGTTCTAGCTTCAACGACTTAGCCGTGCTCGGATAATCTTTAATACATGTAGGGTAAGAGGTTCCTTACCTTTAAACATAAATAACAACTTCAATTTGACCTTAATTGACTATGAAATATCCCTCCAATGCTGCCACAAAAACTAGGGAGCGAAGCTAGCAATCAATTAGGGTTTTTCGGCACTAGAATCACTTTAGAAGGTTTGAAATCACCTAGTTTGATATTAAAACTTGAGGGAGTATTTTAAAGAGCATAAAAAAACTTAAAAAAACCTCCCACACGAGCTGGAACAACACAAAAATCAGCAACAACAAGAAGAATAAGGAACTTACTGGCGCCACGGGATTCCCGACACTTTATTTGTGTTGTTTCCCCTTTGTTTTAGTCTTGGATCATGAGAGAACCTTGAGAGGGTGTTCTTAGGGTTCTAAGGTCTGCATATACTAAAAACAAATGACTTAAAACCGGTCTTGAGGCGTGTTATATACATCTACAAGTCTTAACCGCCTATGTGGGCCCCGCCGAGAGCTGTTTGGCGCAGTCTCGCGAAAACGCGATATCTCTCCTCTCGGAGATCGTATCGACAAACGGTTTAATGCGTTATAAACTAGACTCATAGATCTTCAATTTGGTGGGTAGATCACCCCTTAATTCCAAGAAAATTGGGAGAAAAGCTTAGTGACATTTGACCAAAAGTATGACTAAAATTATGAACGTAAGCTGCGACAACTTTTGTTTCATAACTCGTTCGACTTCAAGACTTATGAAACGGGTATTATATGATTCAAATAACTTAAAACTTAACCTCTTGGTAATATTAATCACCTCTAGATTAACCCAAATATACGAGTTACAACATCCTTGATTCGTTTAACTTCTACTACTTGTTAACCACCCTTATGCACCCTTGTATCATTTAAGACCAATAGGACTAAATTCATATCATCTCAAAGATAATCTCTTCTCGGACCTAAGTAGACTAACTTACGGCGTAAGCTAACGTATGCAAATATGGGTTGTAATAAAACCAACATTAGGAACCTCTACTCCTACAACTTCTTTATTTAAACCATACGAGATCCCTAGAACCCTTACTAGAGAACTTGATATATACCGCTCTACAGATTCTCCCAAACTCTCTAAACTGCAATGGAGGATAGCGAAAATAGAAAAATCCTTAATAATGCAGGACCCTCCAATCTGACAGATGGAAGATTCCGCTTCTAAGATCGTAGGTGCTCTAGGAGATACCGAGTCAGATAATGAATCTGAACAATTTTCAAAAATTTCTCTAGAAGACAAGCCTCCTCTAGAAATGGCACCTATTAAGTCAGAATTTCCCAACTGGCGAAAGCCTCAAAAACTCTATTACCCTAGAGCTACACATGCTGACGTGGTCGTAGAAGAGAGACCTAATTCCATGCAGAATAATTATAATGCTCATAATATCTATGAGTGGAATACCGATGGCTGTTCCGAGTATACTATTCTTGCCAAATTACAGCAGATAACCATGGTGGCCACTGCTTACAAAACCCCCCACAATTGTTCGGACCAGGGTACTACTCATGTCTTAGTCGCTGGTTTTACAGGCCAACTTAAGGGGTGGTGGGATACCCATTTAAGCGATAAGGAAAAACAACACATTTTTCAAGCCGTGAAATTAGATGAATTAGGAAAACCAATCCTAAAAGATGGTGAAACAATTCCTGATTCTATCAACACGTTGATTTACACAATCATCAAAACATTCGTAGGTTGTCTAGGTATCTTTAAAGAAAAATCCTCTGAAATACTTAATAACCACAAGTGCAAAACCTTTTCTGATTTTAGGTGGTTTAAGGATTCCTTTGCAAAAGACTCCATTTCTCTTAGCAAAAGACCTTCACAATACAGTAATCCTAGGTATTCCTTGAATTCAACTTTGCAAACCATACCCGGTTATGGACAAAGGCATTCATGTGGATTATCCCTCAAGCAACGTCCTTCTTCCTTTCCATAAGCCTCCAACTTATGAAGTCATACATTCTTTGAAAAATAAAGAAAAATAAATTATGTTTCTAAATGAAGATGTAGCTTTTCAAAGAATACAGAAGCAGTTAACTGATTCTGTAATTTCTTCTAAAATTAAATGTTTATAAGCTAATATTCAACAGGAGCTTTGTTCCGTTTTACCAATGGCGTTTTGGAAACGTAAAAGGCACATTGTTGGGCTTCCTTACGATCCTGACTTTGGCGGCAAAAACATCCCAACTAAAGCTCGACCCATTCAAATGATCACGAGCTTACAATGCATTGTCAAAAAGAGATCAATGATCTCCTAGACAAGAAGATAATTTCCCCTTCAAAGTCTCCCTAGAGTTGTGTGGCATTCTATGTCAACAAAAACTCTGAAATCAAGTGCGGAGTCCCTCGTTTGGTTATCAACTCTAATCCTCTTCACGCAACACTTAGATAAATTAGGTATCCTATTCCTAACAAGAAAGACTTGTTACAAAGAGTGTATGCTGCCAGAATTTTCTCTAAATTTGATTTAAAATCTGGATTTTGGCAAGTACAAATCAACCCAAAAGACAGGTACAAAACTGCTTTTACATTCCCTTTCGGACAGTACGAATGGGACGTGATGCCATTCCGATTAAAGAACGCCCCTTTTAATTTTAGAAGGCAATGAATGATATCTTTAATCCATATTCCAGTTTTGTTATAACTTATATAGACGATGTTTTGATTTTCTCAACAAACATTGCCCAACATTTCAAACATCTAGGCATTTTCTTTAACACTATCGAAGAAAATGGATTATCTATGTCTAGAACTAAGTACATCTTATTCCAGACAAACATGAGGTTCCTTGATCATAACATCCAACAAGGGACTTTTACTCCTATTTAGCGATCTCTGCAGTTTGCTGACAAATTCCAAGATCAAATCCTGGACAAGACACAACTTCAAAGGTTTCTTGGTTGTGTCAACTATATTTGTGATTTCATTCCTAGATTAAGCATTATACTAAAGCCCCTTCACGAAAAATTTAAAAAGCCTCCAGTTCCTTGGACAGATGCCCAAACCAATGTTGTCAAGCAACTTAAGTTGAATGTATAAAATCTCCCCTCTTATGTCTCCCCGATCCATCCGCTTTTAAAATCGTAGATACATATGCGTCATACATAGGATATGGTGGTATCTTAAAACTAATTAAAAATTGATAAACAAAGTATTATTGCTTTTACATCAAAGCACTGGAATAGTTCACAACAGAACAATCCAAAAATTAAAAAAGAAATTTTGGCAATTGCTTTATGCATGTCAAAATTTGAATCAGATTTATTAAACCAAAAGTTTTTGCTTCGCATTGACTACAAGGCAGCTAAGTCTGTTTTGCAAAAAGACGTGCAAAATATTGCTTCAAAACATTTTTTGCCAGATGGCAAGCTATTTTATCAATATTTGATTTTGATATTGAATGTATAAAGGGATGCTCAAATTTCATACCCGATTTCTTAACCTGTGAATTCCTTCAAGGCAGATAAAATGCCTAAAAAACCAAAGCCCCCGTGGTTAGCCTTCAAGGTAGATAAAGATGTTCCAATTTCTTCAAGGCAGATAAAGATATTTCAATTTCAGCAGTTGTTCAACAACAACAGACAACAACAGTAGCTGCAAAAAAGCAGCAAACAATAGAAGCTGGACAAAGCCAGCCAAAATGTAGATCGCTTGCATACTATGCCAAGAAAGGCATCCAAATGGTGGTCTCATCACAGCCGATTCCGTCCAAAAAAATTTCAATTGCCCAACCTCGAAGAGGGGCAGATATCGCCAAAGACGAACCCTCTTCTGAAGATGATATTCAATTTGCACAGTCGCATGCTTCGCAGTGGACGGCAAAAGATTTTGAAAAATGGATACAACACATGGGACTTATTTCTAAAGAACCCATGACTCCTCTCGACCAAGAGGAAGTGGCAAAGTCGATGGCGCAACTCCTTCAAGCAGCCGCCATATCTTCCGCCGGGTCTTCTTCAGCTTCAACTTCAGTTGTGGCTGCAAAAAGCACCACACCTTCAACTTGAACCATGGCTGCTACAAGCACCACATAGAAAGAAGTGGTGGTAAAAAACCCCACTAAAAGACAAGTGGTGGCCAAAAGCCCTACTACACAGAGCACAGTGCCTTCTGCGCCTAAGCAGGCAGTTTCTGCACCCGTGCCTCAGCAAATTTCTTGAGTAGGTCCTTATTCGACATAACCTAAATATATTAAGAAAGAGATGACTTACTCACTCGTCCAAACCGAGCCACATCTTTGGGATTCTAACCCTCTAGTAGTGGCCAAACAGATGCTCGACCCAACATCCAACTTTCTCCTGAAAACTCCTGTTCATAACCAGAAGTTGTATGAACTTATCCTCACAGACACTCACTCTTGTATGTTTAACCGTTTTTGGACACAGCCCAAACCTATATCACCCATACCACAGTGTGGATAAACAAAATCATCTCGCCGAAGGAATGGGGTGATCACCCTATGAAAGTCAAAAAACTTTCCCAGCCATTTTCTCTCCAATTTTTTAGTTACTATGATTATAGGGATGCGTGATTTAATGCACTGACCTTTCAAAACCATACCAACAAACACACATATTTTCTCCTTTGGGGCAAAAACTTGCCAGTAGATTTTCCCCAATGATTTCTGCACCAGTGGTGGCCTATTTACCACCATTTGACAGATATATTTCCTCCACCAGTGAAAGAAGGATTTGAGTATTTCTATTCAAGATTTCACGGAGACCAGCACATTCCCCAGTTGCTCCAATTTTCCCTCAGATTCCACATCCCATGGATATACACTCAAAAGTTTGTTTTCCACAAACGGGAAGGATTCGGAGGTATTCCTTGGTTAGCCATTCAAGGCTACTGTAAGTGGTACAAGGCATGGAGAGATGCCACGGAAACTTACTTACTAGCAGTTGGAAAATGGTTTTCCAGCAACCCAAAATTTCTGTCACCAACAGATGTAGCAAACACTTCATTTTTGCAGCAGAGAAGGCTAGTTCAGGCAAAGTTAGCATGCTCTACCAGCAAAGAAGACTACATCCAGGAGACAGAAAACCTTCTACAACAACTCAACAGAAAGGTTCCCGATCAACATTCATCCAGTTCTCTGAAGAACAATCAGAAGAAGAGGATGACCCTGACTATGACCCAGAATAAGTCAAAATCGGGACCAATATGTTGCTGACATCAGATATGACGCCAGCAAAGAATTTGTCAGAAAGTTATTGTAGCAATGTTACTGTAGATTACTGTGCACTTATCACTGTACATTACTGTGCATTTTTCACTGTAACAAAACACTGTGCAATTTAACTGTAGCACGGTCTATTATTCTATAAATAGACCCCCTCACTCACGGAAGAGGGCATTCAATCCTTCTCCAATATATCAGAATTCTCTCTACACATTCCCTCTCTCTAAACCCTCTCAACACTTAAGAGCTCCATACCCTGTAAGCTTTAAGTTTCAATTTTTTAATATCTGTATTTTGATTTTTTCTTATCAATAATACTTCTGGTTGGCTCTGCCGCCAGATTTTATGTTTTAATCTTGTGTTAACATACTTGCATTCGGTCGGCTCTGCCTCCTATTTTAATTAGCATATGTTTGCATATGGTTGGGTCTGCTGCCTGAGTTTTTATTTATTAACTGCTTCCAGTTCCATACATTCCTCGTATTTTCCCAGTCTCCTCTATCCCCTCGGGGACTAGCTTCCGCCCCTCTGGTGTCAGAGCCAGTGGGGAAGTAAGGATGTGATTCGTGTTTTTAACATACGGGTATGTGGTACTGCTAGATTTAGTCTGAAACTCACGGATCTCTTTATTTATGGTTAAGTTTGAGAGTTGTTCTTACTTTATCTTGTTATAGTGTAAAGATGTTAGATCTGATGATAGAACTGCAAATCTACTGATTCTTTTCCATAAAATGGTAAAAACATATGCTTGTAATATGAATAATCTTTGAATATCGCACTGGGATCCTTTCGCATCTGCACTGTAAGCGTGGTTCCCAGGGATTATGGCGAGGTGATGCCTCTAAATGTACCTGGTAGGCTTGCAGATAGTTTAAAGACCATTGGGTCATTTAGAATTAATTCTTTGTAGAACAATCATAAATATTATCCCTTTTGAGTAAAAGAATTAGTATACTTACAGAGCTACCCTCCATATCTAACGCTAAGCACTATAGTAAGATAAAATCTGAACAAACCTCTTACAAGGCCCTAAAAGTTATAGATCTATGAAGTGTAACACTAGATCTGACTCTTCCACATACAATAGAGTTAAGAACTTGAATAACTTCTTTATGAAACCACTTGGTCACTCGAGCCAGGGATAGGAAGCTTTTTAATCATTCAGATGTCATACTTTCACTCACTCTCATCTAGGTCTACGAGTTTTTCTTCTTCCTCCTCTTCTTCCTATTTTGAGCTGAAAGAAGAGATTAGTTTCTCTAATTTGCAGCAATATATTGACAACTGAAAAATCCCCAAACATTCCCAGTTAACAATTTACAAGTCTAAAAAATGGAGCTTGACAAGTGATTATCACATGTCTACCATTGTGCATACTATTCGTTTGGAATCAGACCATGAGGAAATCAAACTTCTCAATATCAAATCTATTGAAAAATATAGGAAGAAATATAATTACATCCATTTTGGTTTAGTACAAATAGCCGCTAATCCTTTATAAAGAGAAGGATTGGACACATCACTTCTACTCTGTCTTACAGATTCTAGATTTCTAGAGTTCAATGATTCATTACTAGGAATGGTTGAAACCAGTCTTTGCAATGGTCCAATTTATTTCGACAGTTTCCCTAACTTCACAGTCGCCCTTAAAGATAGAAATATTTTAGATGCCTTGACCCATAATGTTACGACTTCTAATTATAAGACTAAAGCTGGTTCTCTTCCAATAGCAATTATTTACAGAATCCAGTATAAGGCCATGAGTTCTGCCATTAACACTGGAGCTATGAGAGCTACTCACAAAGGTGAAACTATTCTCTTTCAGACAGATCTGCGGAGAGCTCATATGTCTATTCCTAAGCCAATTTCTTGGAATCTAGTTTCTCTGCCAGAAAACTGGCTTCTGCAGGATGCCACTCCTACTCAAAAACCGCAAAACACGGTAGTTTCCCAGATGCAACAACTCCCTTCTGGATCTGTGCTAGTTTTCTTTCAGAGGTCCCTTAGCCAAAGAGTTAATTCCTCTGCCTCATCGCAGTCTGAAATCCCATCAATTCATTCTGCTAGACATTCAGTGTCCTCATATCCCACTAGAATCGAGACAGTTGACTTTGAATCTAGAGTTCCACAAGCTAGGTATAAGGTAGAAAAACCTGAGACGATTTCCCTCTGCCGACACTACCTACAACCGACTAGATTCTCCAAATTATACGTCACTAGGTGCTGAATTAGGAGATGACAATATCGTTGGTGCTTTGGAGATAGAATTTGAAATTGATAGAAAAGGTCTCCAAAAGGAATTTTACTCTCCTGAAAATCTTTTCAAAAGAATTTGGTTTTTAGAAAAATGCAAAGGAGAAGATAGAAAGAAAATTCAAATAATTTTGAATGATAGTCTAAATGTCATTAAACAACAAATTAATTTCTCTGAATGGTTTGAAATTTATGTTGATTATAACCAGATCGATTTACCTTTTTCAAACTCAATTAATGTTTCAAAAATATGGAAAACCAACACGACGATGAAGTTATTTCCGAACTTCCTCTGTCACAAGGATTTTTGACAAGCTTTGCTAGCAGCTCAGGTACTGCCTCACCTTTCAAAAAGAGAACTAACACTGAGCTTGAACAAAATAATTACGCTAACAAGTATTTACAAACTCTCGGAGAATACTTGGTTTCAAATTCATCTTCAAATTCTCCGAAGAAACCAACAGTAGGAACCTCTACTCCTACAACTGCTTTATTTAATACATAGGAGATCTCTAGAACCCATACTAGAGAACTTGTTATGCACCGCTCTACGGATTCTCCCAGCCTCTCTGAACTGCAACAGACGGAAGATTCTTCTTTTAAGATCGTAGGAGCTCTAGGAGATACCTATTCAGATAATGAATCTGAACAATTTTCACAAATTTCTCTAGAAGACAAGCCTCCTCTAGAAATGGCACCTATTAAGTTAAAGTTTCCCAGCTGGCGAAAGCCTCAAAAACTCTATTACGCTAGAGCTACACATCCTGACGTAGTCTTAGAAGAAAGACCTAATACCATGCAGAATAATTATAATGCTCATAATATCTATGAGTGGTACAGCAGATAACCATGGTGGCCACTTCTTACAAAACCTCCCACAATTGTTCGGACCCGAGTACTACTCATGTCCTAGTCGCTGGTTTTACATGCCAACTTAAGGGGTGGTGGGATACCCATTTAAGTGACTAGGAAAAACAACAAATTTTCCAAGCCGTGAAATTAGATGAATTAGGACAACCAATTCTAAATGATGGTGAAACAATTCCTGATTCTATCAACACGTTGATTTACACAATCATCAAAACATTCATAGTAGGTGGTTCGACCTCAAATGCAAGCTCAAGTGCAAAACTCTTTCAGATAGTAGGTGGTATAAGGATTTCTTCTTGAATAGGATCTACGAATGACCACATGGGAATCTCCCTTATTGGAAAGGAAAATTCCTAGATAGCTTGCCCAAATCCCTTAGAGATTTAGTCAAATAAGAATTTCTAAGTCAATATTCCGGTGATATTATTCCTTACGATCGAATCACCTATGGCCAGATAGTTAGCTAGATTCAACAAGTTGCTCTTAAAATCTGTAGGCTAGACAAAATGCTTAGGCAACTTTCTAAAGATAGGGCACAAAGACGTCGGGACTAAAGAATGTTTCTGCGAACAATTTGGTCTTCCTTCGTGCGGTAGTAAACCTCATTGGAAGAAAAGTTCTAAACCTGATTCTTCCAATATTAGAAATACAATTCCAATAGGAAAAGGAAACGTTCCTACACAAGAACTAAGTCTTCCAAATCCTATACTAAAGATGGAAAGACTTCTACTTCTACTGGCAAATGTTTCAAGTGTGGACAGTTAGGCCACATCGCAAAGTTTTGCAAAGTCTCTCAGAAGATCAAGAGCCTACAACTTGACGAACCTACTCTAAACAAAATAGAGAAATTACTTGTTAATTTAAGTGAATCTTCAGATATACAGACAATGAAATGTGCGACGACAAACAATTTCACAACATCCTAGAAGATGACGTAAATTCATCCACTACATCTTCAGGGGAGTTTGACCAAGATGACCTCCCTCAAATCAATGTTCTTACGAAAGAACAAGATCTTCTTTTTGAAGTATTTGGTGATCTTGAAGATCCTAAAATTAAAAAGGATTATTTAGGAAAACTTAAGACAGTCCTTAATAAGCCTTCAACACCCTCATCATCAACTCTTCAAAATCATCCCCAGGTAGCCAATACCTACAACTTTACTGATATTTTGAAGAGGTTTCCCTCTGATAGTCCTAAGGTCTCAAAGGTGACAATCTTAGACCTTCAATCTGAGATAGCACACCTGAAAGAAGAAATTAGAAAAATAAAAGCAAGACAAGAGCTTGATAGACTTGTCCTCCAACAATTGTCTAATGAGCCACAAAAGCTCAAAGTGGTTGTACAGGCAGTTGCAACCTCTGACCAAGACGATGATGAAACAGAATCCTTCTTAGGACATTTTTCCTCTATAAGGATTCAGAAATACCATGTTAGGATAACTCTCATCGTCAGTAAATCTTTTGCTTGGACTGGCATAGCTTTATTTGACACTGGAGCAGACAAAAGCTGCATCCAAGAAGGTGTCATTCCAACCATGTTTTTTGTAAAAACCAAGGAATGCCTAAGGGCCGCTAATGGTGAAAAACTTAAAATCACTTACAAACTTCCTTCTGTAAAGGTCACGACCTCCCTAGAGGAACCAAACTGGTTCATCCAGACTCCATTTCTCTTAGCAAAAGACCTTTGCAATATAGTAATCCTAGGTATTTCTTTCATTAAACTTTGAAAACCATACCTGGTTACGAACAAAGGCATTCATGTGGATTATCCCACAAGCAAGCGTCCTTCTTCCTTTCCATAAGCCTCCAACTTATGAAGTCATACAATCTTTTCTTTATGTTTTTAAAAGAAGATGTAGCTTTCCAAAGAATACAGAAGCAGTTAACTGATTCTGTAATTTCTTCTAAAATTAAATGTTTAGAAGCTGAGATTCAACAAGATCTTTGTTCTGATTTACCAATGGCATTTTGGAAACGTAAAAGGCACATTGTTGGGCTTCCTTACGAACCTGACTTTGACGAGAAAATCATCCCAACTAAAGCTCGACCCATTCAAATGAATCACGAGCTTACAACGCATTGTCAAAAAGAGATCAATGATCTCTTAGACAAGAAGATAATTTCCCCTTCAAAGTCTCCCTGGAGTTGTGCGGCATTCTATGTCAACAAAAACTCAGAAATCGAGCGCGGAGTCCCTGGCTTGGTTATCAACTATAAGCCTCTTAACGCAGCACTTAGATGGATTAGGTATCTTATTCCTAACAAGAAAGACTTGTTACAAAGAGTCTATGCTGCAACAATTTTCTGTAAATTTGATTTAAAATATGGATTTTGGCAAGTACAAATCAACTCAAAAGACAGGTACAAAACTGCTTTTACAGTCCCTTTCAGACAGTACGAATGGGACGTGATGCCATTCGGATTAAAGAACGCCCCTTCTGAATTGTAGAAGATACTGAATGATATCTTTAATCCATATTCCAGTTTTGTTATAACTTATACAGACAATGTCTTGATTTTCTCAACAAATATCGACCAACATTTCAAATATCTAGGTATTTTCTTTAACACTATCGAAGAAAATGGATTAGCTATGTCTAGAACTAAGTACAGCTTATTCCAAACAAACATCAGGTTCCTTGATCATAACATCCAACAAGGGACTTTTACTCCTATTCAGCGATCTCTCCAGTTTGCTGACAAATTCCCAGATCAAATCCTGGACAAGACACAACTTCAAAGGTTTCTTGGTTGTGTCAACTATATTTGCGATTTCATTCCGGGATTAAGCATTCTACTAAAGCCCCTTCACGACAGATTTAAAAAGCCTCCAGTTCCTTGGACAGATGCCCAACCCAATGCTGTCAAGCAACTTAAGTTGAAAGTCAAAAATCTCCCCTCCTAAGTCTCCCCGATCCATCTGCTTTTAAAATCGTAGAAACATGTGCGTCAGGACATAGGAGATGGTGGTATCTTAAAACAAATTAAAAATGATAAAGAAAGTATCATTGCTTCTGAATCAAAGCACTGGAATAGCTCACAACAGAACAATCCAACAATTAAAAAAGAAATTTTGGCAATTGTTTTATGCATATCAAAATTTCAGTCAGATTTATTAAACTAAAAGTTTTTGCTTCGCATTGACTGCAAGGCAGCTAAGTCCGTTTTACAAAAAGATGTGCAAAATATTGCTTCAAATCATATTTTCCCCAGATGGCAAGCTATTTTATCAATTTTTGATTTTGATATTGAATATATAAAGGGAAGCTCAAATTCCATGCCTGATTTCCTAACCTATGAATTCCTTCAAGGCAGATAAAATACCAAAAAGACCAAAGTCCCCGCAGTTAGCCTTCAAGGCAGATAAAGATGTTTCAATTTCTTCAAGGCAGATAAAGATGTTTCAATTTCTTCAAGGCAGATAAAGATGTTTCAATTTCTTCAAGGCAGATAAAGATGTTTCAATTTTAGCAGTTGTTCAACAACAACAGACAACAACAGTAGCTGCAAAAAAGTAGCAAACAACAGAAGCTGGACCGAGCCAGCCAAAATGTAGATCGCCTGCAGACTATACCATGAAAGGAATCCAAATGGTTGTCTCATCACAGCCGATTCTGTCCAAACAAATTTCAATTGCCCAACCTCGAAGATGGGCAGATATCGCCGAAGAAGAACCCTCTTCTGAAGATGATATTCAATTTGTACAGCCGCATGCTTTGCAGTGGACGGCGAAATATTTGAAAAATGGATACAACTCATGGATCTTACTTCAAAAGCACCCATGACTCCTCTCGACCAAAAGGAAGTGGCAAAGTCGACGCCGCAACTCCTTGAAGCAGCCGCCATATCTTCCGCCAGGTCTTCTTCAGCTTCAACATCAGTAGTGGTTGCAAAAAGTACCACGCCTTCAAATTCAACCGTGGTTGTTTCAAGCACCACAAAGAAAGAAGTGGTGGTAAAAACCCCCACAAAAAGACAAGTGGTGGCCAAAAGACCCACTACACAGAGCACGATGCCTTCTGCCCCTAAGCAGACACTATCTTCACCCGTGCCTCAACCAATTTCTTCAGTAGGTCCTTATTCGGGGGAACCTCAGCACTAAGAAAGAGATTACTTACTCACTCGTTCAAACCGAGCAACATCTTTGGGATTCTAACCCTCTAGTTGTTTCCAAAAAGATGCTCGACCCAACATCAAACTTTCTCAAGAAAAACTCCTGTTCATAACCAGAAGTTATATGAATTTATCCTTATAGACACTCACTCTTGTTTGGTTAAATCTTTTTTTCGACAAAACCCAAACCTATATCACTATACATAGTGTGGATAAACAAAATCTTCTCGCCAAAGGAATGTAGTGATCACCCTATGAAAGTCAAAAAACTTTCCCAGCCATTTTCTCCCCAATTTTTCAGTTACTATCATTGTAAGGATGCGTGGTTTAATGCGCTGACCTTTCAAAACCATACCAACAAACACTCATATTTTCTCCTTTGGGGCAAAAACTTGCCAGTAGATTTTTCACAATGGTTTCTGCACCAATGGTGGCCTATTTACAGCCATTTGATAGATATATTTCATCCACTACTGAAAGAAGGATTTTAGTATTTCTATTCCAGATTTCACGTAGACTAGCACATTCCCCAGTTGCTCCAATTTTCCTTCAGATTCCACTTCCCATGGATATACACTCAGAAGTTTGTTTTCCACAAACGGGAAGGATTCAGAGGTACGCCTTGGTTAGCCCTTCAAGGCTACTGTAAGTGGTACAAGGCATGGAGAGATGCCACGGAAACTTACTTACTAGAAGTTGGAAAATGGTTTTCCAGCAACCCTAAATTTCTGTACCTACAGATGTAGCAAACACTTCATTTTTGAAGCAGAGAAGGCTAGTTCAGGCAAAGTTAGCATGCTATACCAGCAAAGAAGACTACATCAAAGAAACGGAAAACCTTCTACAACAACTCAAGAGAAAGATTCCCGATCAACATTAGTCCAGTTCATCTGAAGAATAATCAGTAGAAGAGGATGACCCTGACTATGACCCAGAATAAGTCAAAATCAGGACCAATATGTCGCTGACATCAGATATGACGCCAGCAAAGAATTTGTCAGGAAGCTACTGTAGCAATGTTACTGTAGATTACTGTGCACTTATCACCGTAGATTACTGTGCATTTTTTGCTATAGCAAAATAGTGTACACTTTAACCGTAGCAAGGTCTATTATTCTATAAATAGACCCTCTCACTCGCGAACGAGGGAATTCAATCCTTCTCCCTAATTTCAGAATTCTCTCTACACATTCCCTCTCTCAAAACCCTCTCAACACTTTAGAGCTCTATGCCCTATAAGCTTTTAAGTTTCAATTTTTTAATATCTGTATTAATTTCTTGTTATCAATAATACTTCCGGTCGGTTCTGCCGCCAGATTTTATATTTGAATCTTGTGTTAACATATTTGTATTTGGTCGGCTCTGCCGCCTATTTTATTTAGCATATGTTTGCATATGGTCGGCTTTGCCGCCTGAGTTTTTTTTAATTTATTGCTTCCAATTTCTTACATTCCTCATATTTTCCCAGTCCCCTCTACCCCCTTGGGGACTAGCTTCCGCCCCTTTGGTATTAGAGACAGTGGGGAAGTAAGGATGTGATTCTTGTTTTTAACATACTGGTATGTGGTACTGCTAGATCTAGTCTGAAACTCACGGATCTCTTTATTTATGGTTAAGTTGGAGAGTTGTTCTTACTTGATCTTGTTATAGTGTAAAGATGTTGGATCTGATGATAGATATGCAAATCTACTGATTCTTTTTCATAAAATGGTTAAACATATGCTTGTAATACGAAGAATCTTTGAAGATGGCACTGAGATCCTTCGGATCTGCACAGTAAGCTTGGTTCCCAGGGATTATGGTGAGGTGATGCCTGTAAATGTACCTGGTAGGCTTGTAGATGGTTTAAAAACCTTTGGGTCATTTAGAAGTAATTCTTTGTAGAACAATCATAAACATTAGCCCTTTTGAGTAAAATAATTAGTATACTTACAGGTCTACCCTCCATATCGAAAAGCAAAGCACTATAGTAATATAAAATCTGAACATACCTCTTACATCTATGAAGTTTAACACCAGATCTGACTCTTCCACATACAGTAGAGTTAAGAACTTGAATAACTTCTTTATGAAACCACTTGATCTCTCGAGCCAAGGATAGGAAGCTTTTTAATCATTCAAATGTCCTATTTTCACCCACTCTCATCTAGGTCTACGAGTTCTTCTTCCTTCTCTTCTTCCAATTTTAAGCTGAAAGAAGAGATTAGTTTCTCTGATTTGAAGCAGTCAATTGACGATTGGAAAATCCCCAAACATCCCCAATCAACAATTTACAAGTCTCAAAAATGGAACTTGACAAGTGATTATCACATATCTACCATTGTGCAAACTATTCCTTTGGAATCAGACCATGAGGAAATCAAACTTCACAATATCAAATCTATTGAAAAATATAGGAAGAAATATAATTACATCCACTTTGGTTTAGTACAAATAGCCGCTAAGCCTTTATCCAGAGAAGGATTAGACACATCACTTCTACTCTGTCTTACAGATTCTAGATTTCTAGAGTTCAATGATTCATTACTAGGAATAGTTGAAACCAGTCTTTACAATGGTCAAATTTATTTCGACTGTTTCCTAACTTCACAATCGCCCTTAAAGATAGAAATATTTTAGATGCCTTGATCCATAATGTTACGACTTCTAATTATAAGAATAAAGCTGGTTCTCTTCCAGTAGTAATTATTTAAAGAATCCAGTACAAGGCCATGAGTTCTGCCTTTAACACTGGAGCTATGAGAGCTACTCACAAAGGTGAAACTTCTGTTTCAGATAGATCTGCAGAGATCTCATATGTCTATTCCTAAGCCAATTTCTTGGAATCTGGTTTCTCTGCCAGAAAACTGGCTTCCGCAGGATGCCAGTCCTGCTCAAAAACCGCAAAACACGGTAGTTTCCCAGGTCCAACAACTCCCTTCCGGATCTGTGCTAGTTTCCTTTCAGAGGTCCCTTAGCCAAAGAGTTAGTTCCTCTGCCTCATCGCAGTTTGAAATCCTGTCAATTCATTCTGCTAGACATTCAGTGTCCTCATATCCCACTAGAATCGAGACAGTTGACTTCGAATCTAGAGTTCCACAAGCTAGGTATAAGGTAGAAAAATCAAAGACGGTTTTCCTCTGCCGACACTACCTACAACCGACCAGATTCTCCAACTTATACGTCACTAGGTGCCGAATTAGGAGATGACAATATCGTTGGTGCTTTGGAGATAGAATTTGAAATTGATAAAAGAGGTCTACAAAAGAAATTTTACTGCCCTGAAAATCTTTTCAAAAGATTTTGGTTTTTAGAAAAATACAAAAGAGAAGAAAGAAAGAAAATTCAAATAATTTTCTATAATAGTCTAAATGTCATTAAACAACAAATTAATATCTTTGAATGGTTTGAATTTTATTCTGATTATAACTAGATCAATTTCCCTTTTTCAAACTCAATTAATGTTTCAAAAATATAGAAAATCAACACTGGCAAAGAAGTTATTTCCGAACTTCCTCCGTCACAAGGATTTTCAACAAGCTTTACTAGCAGCTCAGTTACTACCTCACCTTTCAGATAGAGAACTAACACCGAGCCAATCACTGGCAACGATGTTAAAAATATTTTTGAACAAAATAATTGCACTAACAAGTATTTACAAACTCTTGGAGAATACTTGGCTTCAAATTCATCTTCAACTTCTCTGAAGAAACCAACATTAGGAACCTCTACTCCTACAACTCCTTTATTTAAACCATACGATATCCCTAGAACCCATATTAGAGAACTTGATATATACCACTCCACCGATTCTCCCAAACTCTCTAAACTGCAACAGAGGATAGCGGAAATAGAAAAATCCTTAACAATGCAGGACACTCCAATCCGACAGAAGGAAGAATCCTCTTCTAAGATCGTAGGTGCTCTAGGAGATACCGATTCAGATAACGAATCTGAACAATTTTCACAAATTTCTCTAGAAGACAAGCCTCCTCTAGAAATGGCATCTATTAAGTCAGAATTTCACAACTGGCGAAAGCCTAAAAAATTCTATTACCCTAGAGCTACACATGCTGACTTGGTCTTAGAAGAGAGACCTAATACCATGCAGAATAATTATAATGCTCATAATATCTGTGGGGTGGAATATAGATGGTTGTTTCGAATATAATATTCTTGCCAAATTACAGTAGATGACCATGGTGGCCACTGCTTGCAAAACCTCCCACAATTGTTATGACCAGAGTACAACTCATGTCGTAGTTGCTGGTTTTACAGGCCAACTTAAGGGGTGGTGGGATATCCATTTAAGCGACGAGGAAAAACAACAAATTTTCCAAGCCGTGAAATTAGATAAATTAGGAAAACCAATCCTAGAATATGGTGACACAATTCCTAATTCTTTCAATACGTTGATTTACACAATCATCAAAACATTCGTAGGTTGTCCAGTTATCTTTAGAGTTGAAATACTTAATAACCTCAAGTGCAAAACTCTTTCAGATTTTTGGTGATATAAGGATTCCTTGTTGACCAGGATCTACGAAAGACCAGATGGGAATCTCCCTTATTGGGAAGAGAATCTCCCAATAGAAAAAGAAACTTTCCTACACAAAGGTTCCTGATCAACATTCATCCAGTTCGTCTGAAGAACAATCAGAAGAAGAGGATGACCCTGACTATGATCCAGAATAAGTCAAAATCAGGACCAATATGTCGCTGACATCAGATATGACGCCAGCAAAGAATTTGTCAGGAAGTTACTGTAGCAATGTTACTGTAGATTACTGTGCACTTATCACTGTAGATTACTGTGCATTTTTTGCTGTAGAAAAATAGTGTACACTTTAACCGTAGCACGGTCTTTTGTTCTATAAATAGACCCCCTCACTCACGGAAGAGGGCATTCAATCCTTCTCTCAAATTTCAGAATTCTCTCTACACGTTCCTTCTCAACACTTAAGAGCTCTATATCCTGTAAGCTTTTAAGTTTCAATTTTTCAATATCTGTATTTTAATTTCTTGTTATCAATAATACTTCTGGTTGGCTCTGTCGCTAGATTTTATGTTTTAATCTTGTGTTAACATACTTGCATTCTGTAGGCTTTGCCGCCTATTTTATTTAGCATACGTTTGCATATGGTCGACTTTGCCGCCTAAGTTTTTATTTATTTATTGCTTCTTGTTACTTACATTCCTCATATTTTCCCAGTCCCCTCTAACCCATCGGGGGCTGGCTTCCGCAACTCTGTTATATATATATATATATATGTCAACGAAGTACTTACCTCGATGGAAAAAATGCTGGATAAGTTGACTGAGCCGTTGCCTCAACGCGAAGAACCACTGCTGCAAAACTGATTTGAAAAAAAATTAATAAATTAATTGGAAAAGGGAGAAGGAAGGAGAGGGAGAAGGTAGGAGAAATGAGAGGGAGAGCGAAAATACATTTAAAGGGCAAGGTTTTTGGGGACGAGGGAAAAGGATAAGAGGGAGAGAGGAGGAGGAGGAGCGAAGAAGGAGAAAGAAAAGAGAAGTTCTGTTTTTGGGGATGGGGGTTGGGTAGGATTTTGTAAAAAAAAATTCTGACCGAATCGGTCGTATTTGTCATTTTAATTTTTTTAAAAAGAAAAAAAACTACCGACCAAATCTGTCGGAAATAAAGTCAAACAAGTCAAACTAAATTTTCACCAAAAGTTTTGACCGATTTGGTTGGAAATATGGTCGAAAAAATTTTAAAAATACATGCCTGGTATTTTTTTGACATTTCCGACGGATTCCGTCGGAAATTTTTGACAATAATTTTTAGTCAAAAATTTCAGTCAAAAATTTACGATTTTCTGTTAGTACTATTATGTTTTTCATTTGTTTAATCTAACGCTATTAATCACTTGTATTGAATCAATCCACATAACTTTATAACCACATATAAATTCAATTGTTATCCGTTTTTTAGGATAAACAGTTTGGCGCCCACCGTGGGGCTAGGGATAATAGTGGTAATTTGATACAAATTTCCATAACACACTCTATTTGACACTTGTTCTTTGAGATTTTAATTTCAGGTGAAATTAAAAATGTCGAACTCTCAATCTGCTCATTTGAGCGTTGATGCTAAGTCTGGCCACCATGGCGAGAACAACAATGTAGTGCCCAGCAACGAGAGGTCCCCCATTGACCCCAAGAGTTCCAGCTGCGGACCCGATCGATGCTAACTCACATGTAGCTATCAACGCAAACTGGCCTACCGACCCCGAAAACAGCGGTCACGGGGGAGCCCAACCGATGGCCCAGAGTACACAAGATGGAGAAGGTGATGGGATCAATTTGCGGGTGATCTTCGAAATGTTACAGGATCAACAAGCAGCAATAGCCTGGTTGCAGAATCAAAGTCGCGCCCCCCATCAGAGTTGAGCATGAACCATCCAAGGAAAACACTTGCAGAAATGAACCGGCCACAGAAAGGCCGGGTGAAGCTGAACAGGGGACCACCGAGATAATAAAGAAGCCTGAGGAACTGACAAAACAGGTGGAATCAGGAGAAAAGAAATTCAAAGTCAACGACAAAAAAGTGGAGATCTATAACTCCAGGGTTGATCAAATCACAGGTGCACCCTCGATGTTGAGAGGCTTGGATTCCAAGAAGTTCGTCCAAAAACCTTTCCCTCCGAGCGCAGCTCCAAAACTAATCCCGAAGAATTTACGTTGAAATTCCAAAGTATAACGAGACCACAAATCCGAATGAACATGCGACCTCATACACGTGTGCCATCAAGGGAGATGACTTGGAAGATGAAGAAATTGAATCGGTTCTCCTGAAAAAGTTTGGGGAAACCCTGCAACGATATGGTAACACAACCTACCCCTTATTCCATTGATTCATTTGCCATGCTTGCGGATGCCTTCGTAAAAGCTCATACTGGGGCCACCAAAGTCGAGAACTGAAAATTATACCTCTTTAAAATCAAGCAAAGAGATAACGAAATGCTCAGGGAGTTCGTGTCGAGGTTTCAAATGGAAAGGATGAATTTGCCCCCCATTGTGGATGATTGGGTTGTTCAAGCATTCACTCAAGTACTCAACCACCAAACCTCTTTGGCTTCACAGCAACTGAAACAGAACTTGATAGAGTACCCGGCGGTAACTTGGGCTGACTTCCATAACAGGTACCAATCGAAAATCAGAGTAGTTGATGACGAGTTAGGACCCCCCTTTGGGTCAGTGTATCCCATCAGAACTAATGATGGGCAAGCGAAGTTTGACAAAAGAGCTTCATCAGCTAGCCAGCATGAGAATTAAGTTGCTAGACTCCGAGAATGGAGGTGTTGTTGTGCATAACATTTCTTCGGAATCATCTCTTGTGACGGAAGTGAAAGCACGGCAATATGAAGATCCCACCTTGCTACAATTAAAAGAAAATGTTCAGCAGGGCAAGGTCTCAACTTTCGAGATCGCAAGGGATGGGACCTTGAGATGTCAAGGTCGATTGTGTGTGCCCGATGTGGCACAGTTACGGGAAAGGATTATGAAGGAGATCCACCAATCCAGATACTCTATCCATCCTGGCTCGACCAAAATGTATATGATGCCAAGGAACAGTATTGGTGGAATGGAATGAAAAGATCAATTGCTGATTTTGGGGCCCAGTGTCCTAATTGTCAACAAGTGAAAGTAGAGCACCAGAAACCAGGAGGATTGCTTCAAAGCATAGAAATTCCTACTTGGAAATGGGAGGTAATCAACATGGACTTCATTGTCGGGTTACCTCGCACGAGTCGTAGGTTCGACTCCATTTGGGTGATAGTTGATCGCCTTACCAAATGTGCTCATTTCTTGCCTGTCAAGGCAACCTACACAGCTGAAGAATATGCCAAGCTGTATATCAGAGAAATTGTTAGGCTTCATGGAGTACCATTGTCCATAATATCAGACAGAGGAGCCCAGTTTACGGCTAACTTTTGGAAGTCTTTCCAAAGAGGCTTGGGTACTCAGGTGAGCCTCAGTACAGCTTTCCATCCACAAACTGACGGACAAGCTGAACGTACTATCCAGACACTTGAGGATATGTTACGGGCATGTGTACTAGATTTCAAAGGAAGTTGGGATGACCATCTTCCACTCATAGAGTTTGCCTATAACAACAGTTACCACTCCAGTATAAAGATGGCCCCATATGAGGCCTTGTACGGGAGAAAATGTAGATCACCAATTGGGTGGTTTGAAGTCAGTGAGACTGAGTTACATGGGCCAGACCTGATTCACCAAGCTATTGAAAAGGTGAAAATGATACAAGAACGATTGAGGACAGCACAAAGCAGACAAAAGTCTTATTCAGATGTTCGACGTCGTGATTTAGAATTTCTGGTTGGTGATTGGGTGGTCTTAAAAATCTCACCCATGAAGGGTGTCATGCGTTTCGGAAAGAAAGGCAAATTGAGTCCCAGATACATTGGTCCATATAAAATCCTTCGGCGGATCGGACATGTTGCTTATGAATTAGAACTACCCTCAGAAATGGAGTTCGTCCATCTAGTATTTCATGTGTCAATGTTAAAGAAGTGTATTGGAGATCCTTCCCGGATCGTCCCCATCCATGATGTACAGGTTACGGAGGATCTATCATATGAAGAAGTTCCCGTAGCCATATTGGATAGGCAAATCCGTAAGCTACGAACAAAAGAGGTAGCTTCTGTTAAAGTGTTGTGGAAAAATCAAAATGTAGAAGAAATGACATGGGAGGCAGAAGAAGAAATGAAATCTAAGTACCCGTATTTATTTCAGAATGTGAATAATGATGATGCTGAAAGAGCTCAAGATACAATGAAAGAAACGCCCTAAGAGGTAAGTAAGAATCTTATTGTTAATGTCTTCTTTTTATTATGATGTTCAATCGCGAACCAATGTGAGCCTTAGGGCTGTGATTTCTTTTCCTTACATTGTTTTCTCTATTGTATATGTATCCCCATATTCGAGGACGAATGTTCCTAAGGGGGGGAGAATGTGATACCCCGTAAATTCACCTATGTGATTATGCCGTAATGTGGTAAATGTGTATGGGCCTAAGAATAAGGAGAATGGTTGAAATATATTGAAAAATGTTAAGAGAAAAAGGGCGGGAAAACAAAATGAACGAAAGGCATTAAAAAAAAAAAAAAAAAAGAGAAGAACAAATGAGCAAAAAGCGACGGCTGTGTGAGGAAAGTGAACCGTGAAATGGATAAGCGGTTCGCGAAATCCCCCTGCCCATCGCGAACACGAACAGAAAACTAAGGCGAAGAAAAGCGACGAGAAAGCGATTCGAGAAATGAAAAGCGAATCGCGAAATCGACCTTCCCCGTCGCGAACTGAAGCAGAACATAAGGTCGCATTTCGCGACCAAAACGTGAACCGCGAAACCCAAAACGCGAACCGCGAAATCCCTCCCCCACGTCGCGAAATCGACATTGTACTGAAATTAAACTTCAGACTCTTTGACCTATATAAGGGACTTAAACTCGTTCATTACTCATTTTATTAGACCCCAAAATATCAGAAAGCTCCCCAAGAACATTTCTCAAAGAACCCATAAGCCCTAAATCAACTCCTCTTCATCCAAACACATAAAATTGAAGGAACAAGAAGGAAGCCTAACTAGAGTTCTTCTCTTGCAAACCCAAAATCAAAGGGGAACTTAAGGATTGAAGAATCAAGAAGGAGGAATGAATTAATTGACATGCAAGGTAAGTTCCTTCGCCCATTCTCTTAGAAATTCTTGAAGACCCAATGCATGCATGTAAGAATCCATGAAATTGGGAATGGAAGTTATGGGTCTAAGTTAAACACCACCCATAGAGTGGGTCATGAACAATCTTGAATTGCATGTGTCCTAAATATGCTTAATAAGTCCAAGGGGGAAGAAATTAAAGGAAAACATCTCATGAACTTCTGAGATTGGATAATAGTAGCTATGAAGCATTGTAGAGTAACGATTGAGTTGTTCCCAAATTGTAGAT